>JAIPRL010010111.1:0-16205 GCA_025469235.1 Pemphigus obesinymphae
TAGCAATTAATGAAATTGATGTAAATGATAATATGTTTTACATCAATGATACAAACAAATATTATTTGTTTGTAAACATTTCAGACGTTACAACACTCGTTAGGTTAGGTTACAAACAAATTCTGAAAACTATCAAACAAATTACAAACTAAAAATGTACACTATCAGAAACCCAAAATTCGAAAAGGGGGGGCCAGCGAAATGTACGTCCTTTTATCGATGTCTCGGGCAAAATCATTCAATTGAAAACAAATTTATTTGAATTAACAAATGTTTTGTTAATTCAATTATAAATATTTTGCGTTCATTTCTTTCTTTCTTCTTCGTAGAAAAAACGCCCGTTTGTAAATCAAAATAGTCAGTTTAAACAGAATATTTTTTCAATTTATAGTAATAAAACCTGTATTAATTTTCCAGATTATTTTTATTAAATTATAACTTATATATTTTGTGAAATTTACAAAATGAATTTGTTATTGTGAACACATTTTTTTATTAATTTAACAATATATACTTTAAAATAATAAAAATCGAATTATTTCAACAAATATTCGTTTGTTAAAATTTTATTATTGCATATTGTTAATTCTACCAATGATATTTGGTTCAGTGCAACTGACGCGGAATTTTAATATTTATACCGTTAATGTAAACGAAAAAATAAAATAACTAAAAGCATTCCACGATTTTGAAAATATAGATTTTTAGTCGAAAATCACTCAGTGTATAGGTATAGTCTATATAGATACTCATTGTTTACTTTTTTTTTTCATTAGGTATAACGTTCTTATAATATGTGTACAATGGTTTCTGGATGGTAACGTCCAATACCACAAAATTCCAAATACTCCAAACACAGTTTCGTCCAAAAACTTTTGTCCAAACTTCCATAGGTCCGTAAATGTTGTTCAACTAATTTATGTCCAAAGTGTATTTATAGGTCCAATATATGTGTCTTAAGTGCATTTTAAGATCCAATTTAAATTATTATACCTACATATGTATTATACGGAAGGTAATAGGTATATTAGTATTACGTTTCCATATATAGCAATTGTCTCATTTTGTATTATTGTTTAATCAACAAACATTTATTTTCGTTATTAAATATCATATTATATTATATGGAATTCCAAAATTACCATAACAAATAACAAATCATTATTGACAGGGGACAAACAATGTAAGTAAATATGTAGTAGGTTTTCGTTCCAAATTCAGCAAAACTATTAGAAACCAGCTATCGTACATACTATCTGGAAGCTTTTAGATAATGCAAAAACTATTCGGAAAGAAACCGAAAATATCGTGATTCAGAGATGAGAGAATTTTTTCTATATAGATGCTATATATATTTGCTACAGACCTCCACCATCATTTTGATTTAATTATTTATCATTATTATTGATATTAGTTTGTTTACAAAGCTTTCATATTTTCTAAATATTCCAAATTATAATAAACCAATCAATTTTTAATTTTTAAAAAAATATAGGTAATAATATGTGGTGTACATACTGTACATGAAATTGTTGGCAATATTATCTCGGTGAATCACAAATGGACGTTGAAAATAACGGATATCAAATGTTTAAGACAAAAGTTAATATTGGGCGGCTAAACAAATGTTGGACTAAATTAAAATTGGATGCAATCGACGATAAATTTAAACACGTTGACGACAATAGGATAATAATATAACGATTATACATAATGCGATTTATTATTATTATTATTATGATGTTTTGTGTACATTTTCATTTTGTCACGTTTTTTTCAGAGGTGAATTTCATTTGGGGTTTTCCCGTTCGGAGCTTCAGGGTGTCTCGTGGTACCAACTGTTGCACTGGGAATGTATGCGTGAAGCCCAAAGCAAACACAGGCTGAGTGAGTATTACAATAATTATAATTTATACGCGTGTCATATACCCATATATTGTACCTACCACCTAACGTTATAATGTAGGATACCGGACCCGGAGGTGCCCGCCCAAAAAACTACTAAAAGTGATATACTTACACGTATGATGGAAAAAACAAAAAAAACGAAAAAACAAAAAACAACGGAAAAATAACAGCCCACCCGTGATATATCCGTGTGTGATAGTCGTATAGGACAAATATATATATATATATATATATATATTTTTTTTTTTTTTTATATTTAAAAACCGTACATACGACTATTATACTATATTACTATAATTTATTGTGCGTTATGTATTATATTATATTATAGTGGTTATAATGATATTATTATTATTTTGAAATACGCGCGTAATAACAATAATTATATCGTCGGTTGCAGTTACACAATCGGAACAGGATCGCTCTTGCATACTGTTGGCCAGGATACAGAAGAGGGCCACAGGGGACTGGCTTTGGGTACACTGCGTGTTACAGGTCAAAGACAACATGGAAAACAGCCAACAGCCAGTCATCGTCAGCACAAATCAAGTACTTACGTAAGTGGTGTATACCTACATATTATTATTATATATAGTATAGGTACAGTATAATATATATATGCATCGACGTTATATTTTATATCCGCTGCGTTATTACAGACGTATATTATTGTTCCGCCGATATTTCTACACATATTTGTACTTATTTACTATATTGTTATTATTATTATCAGGGTTCGGATTTTACAGCACCAAAAATCCTAAAATATGCGCTATGATATGACCAAAAAAAAAAAAAAAACCGTAAAATATGCTCTATAAATATGCCCTAAAAACATCGAAAATAGCAACAAATACAAATAAATACAAATCAAAATTGTATTGTAAAATTCATCATATATAACTTTATCAAATCATAAATTTATAAAAAAAACTTAAATCTCCGTTAACAGTTGAAAAAAATTTGTATGTACTGATTAACTTGATACCTTGAATGATGACATCGTTTGTACGCAGCTATTCAAAATTATCTCAGTAAATAAGAATAAAACTCAAGTAATTATTATTTATTAGTTAAATGTGGGAATTTTTCTTATTGATTCACACAAATGAATACTATTTGTCATTCAATATAAACGAGATTTATGAAAAATATAAAATAAAGCGTTGAATTAAGAATATTAGCAAAAAATAGCTAAAATTCTTCAAATATGCAAAAAATAGAATAGCAAAATAAAATTTTATATTTAGAGTCCCTGGTGCATAAAACAAATTTATAACCCACTCTGCTATTTTTATCTCTATCCTATAATAAGTAGCAAATGCTATAAAATCCGAACCCTGATTATTATGGTGTTCCAATAGCATATGATGCCATCTACAACCCATATAAATTTTATTCTCTATACGTAAAGGCAACTGCCCCACATTCCTCTTATCACTTTTTTTACGTTATGGCTACATTACGCCCATAAAAATGATAAACTATTAATTTGGTGATATATTTAATAAATTACGTTAAAAATATTACGGTCGTATACTGTCCTCCAAGTAGCAAGTGCTGCAGTAACTACAAAAAGGTTATTGTTAAGAAATAAAAAAAAAACAGCAAGAAAAATATAAAAAATTAGCTAATATATACTTACAAATAAAACACATTATACTGCAATATGTGTACCTACCATGTAAAAGATAATATAAAATAACTTTTCAGATGATCTCGAATTTGAATGGGGGTTTTCAGTAAAGGGGTAATATATGGGGTATATTTTGGATAAATTTTAAAAATGTAACCCACAGTGCGCAAATTCCCAATATAAAAACCTTTATATTATATATCAAAAAAAAAACCTAATTTTAAACTATTTCTGTAACTCGACCAATTTCGGGTTTTGAACCAGGGTTGATATACCTATCAATGAAATTATATTGAAAAAATTCAACCTATTCAAATTTGGGTTAAATAAAACGGTTTCAAACTTTAGAATACAAATTTAATATAGATATTATCATACTTTGCCAATTTCTCCCAAAAAAGTAAATAATTATTATGTTCGTTAAGTATAACTATTTTAATTTCAGATTCTGGATCGTTAAAAATATTAAGTATTTCATTTTTTGCCAGTTACCAATACTCCGATCTCGATTTCTACTAGAAAAAAAAAAAAAAATTGTCTCCGAAATTTTATTTTAGATAGGTACTCATTTATAGGTATCTATTTATTGTTTTTTTCTAAAATATGGATAGTATTATATTATATTAAAATACTTGAATGTGTGCAGGTACACCATTATTATTATTTTTTCGTATTTATATTAATGTTATTGCCTTTTGACGCGTTGAAGACGACCATGTTTGTCACGTGTGAACTCGTTTATTATATATAGCGTCGAGTAATCTCTGCCGGCAAAATTGAAGCGCGGAAAATTGATTATTAAACGTGATGAAACGTGCCATCATATTAACTCGATCTGTTAATAAGCCTGTCGTAAAACCATCCACTTTAAATATCAACACTTTTAAATTACACGTCCAAAGAAATCGTTTTAAATTTAAATAATATTTATCGAAAAATATTATATATATATATAAAAGATAACGGTTTTGAAAGCCTGTTATAGTAGTACTTAGACACAAGTACCTATATGATTTCATGAGTAGGTATAAATAATATATTATGACTAATTTTGATCTTAGGCGTGCATAAATAAAAATTTCGAAAAATATAATTAACGTCCGTAAAACATTTCATCAGATCTATATTAAATTAGAATGTAGGTATGTATATTGTTTCCGACCATTATTTATTTATTTTTTTTTTTAAACCGGAATGAATACAGAGGCCTTCTTATTTTATTGTAATCGTATATATATATATATATATACGAGTATGTACAAAGAGAAATCAGAAACCCTTTTACCAATATTATGTATCTGACACGTATATTATAGGAATACCATTTTATATCGTAAAACTACACAGATATGGTTCGGTTTATTACGTGATTGTTCGAATATTTGTTTTTTTCATCATTATTATTATTATTTAGATCAATTAACATTTTTTTTAAGGCACATTAAAAATGAATTTTAAAGATCCGATGAAAACCGAAATTCACTGTGTAGGTATACTTCTGCTGCCTATAACGAAACTTCATAAATTAATTTTGGTTCACTAAAACCGATAATAATGTAACGGTAGAATTTAATCTAACCAATAATAATGAACAAATACCAAACATAAGACGTATGTGTATAGTCTACAGTATAGTATGCCCGTAGTTCCGACTAGTATTATATGAAAACACTCGGAGTATCTTTTTGTAAGAAAATATATCTGCAATCTCTATCATCGATGTAACGAACCAAATCTATTTTTTTCATTCTAATGTGTTTTATTGTACTCGATTATTATTTACGGCATTGTTTCGGTAAAATAACATTGACATACACGTATAATTGATGTCTATTTAAACATTGCTGTTGGATAGTTTTTGTATGGTTTAAAATGTTTAAAAAAAAAAAAAAAATTCTTAATGTTAGGTATGAAGTTAGCATTATACAGTTTAACATCAAATAAATAAAAATGAAGGTTCCGACAAATATACAAACAAGTATTCAACAATATCCGACTTCAAGTCTATTTAAACATTGTTGGATGGTTTTTATAAGGTCTTAATAAACTCCAAGACTTGGCAATATAACGAGTTGATAAGTTAAAATATAAGTTACAAGTTAATTATTAAATAATTTTCAACTTAACGAGTTACATAATTTTTACAACAATATAATGTACATTTAATAAATTATTATTTCTCGTAAAATTGAGTTACTCAGAAAAGTTATTTTATGCGTATTATCATTTTTTTGATATTTTTATTATTTTTTTAATTTTATTATTTTTATTGTTTAATATTGTAATGATAATATATTATGCCTCGTGGTCATACAAAGTAAGTCCTAATATTATTATTTCTTTTCAAATACGTCATTAACCAAAATTTCTAAAATAGAATAACTCGTTATTGAAATTCAGAAATCAATTTCTTTAGTAAAATAGATAGACATATGACAGCATTAATTTTGAATCGCCTAAATAAAAACAATTATTAGTGGTTATTTATTTTTAAAAAAGCTTTTTACTTAAAATACTTACCTAGTTATTATTTTTATTTTTAATTAATTGACTTAAACTATAATTTAAAGAAATAATATATATAAATTTCGTAATATAATTTGTACAGCACAATAATTATCCATTAGATATCCATTGGATATGCGAAATAACCATACAACGCTATATTTATATCGTGTGGCTTTTGATTGAAATGGGGTTTTCAAGTGAGTTAGAAAATACTAATTTATCTATACACATTTTAGGAAAATATTCAAAATTTTAACACTTCCGCGTGCATAATACAATTTTCTATTTTCAATAGAAACTCAGATTTTTACTAACAGACTGTAAATATTAATGAATGTTTGCAAGTTTTACTGCACAAGCTATTATACGCATCGGAAAGATAAATAATAGAAAGAAAAAAAATAATAATCATAATGTTCATGACTTAAAAGTTACAAGTATTTTGGCTATCGGCTTCCCGTTATCGACAGAGTTTATATACACCCGACATCTTACATACTATTCTGACTTGGTTAGCGTAGATACGTGGATAGGCAGTCGATCCCCGTTCCCTGTGCAAAAAGTTTTAAGGATCGCTTGCTGTCGCATGTGCGTCATCATCATTTGTTTTTTTTTTTTTTTTACTCGATTATTATATTATTTCTATAACGTCGTATCTATACTGTATCTTGTCTCATTTGTGTACAGTTTTATTTTTATCCGTTGAATATCGTTTCTATAAAAATATCCATTTGATATTGCTTGCGGATATCCGTAAATTAATAAAAAGCGGACATTTGATTATCTAATAGACATCCACTAGATATACAAAAATATTCGTTGTCATATTCAGGATATCCACAGAGTATATCCATTGTATACATTGTATCCATTAGATATATTTGTGCTGTGTGGGGATCCTTTTTCTATTAATTACAAAACGTTATTGTCGTACTACAAAAATTAAGAATTTACCGGACTTTATAACAAAACTTATAATGTATACGATGGGGGTTTGACTTTTGGGTTGTCCTGAAAAAATTTGATAAAACTACCGCACGAACATTCAACTTGAATCGTTTTATATAGGTGCCTACCTTAATCGTGTGTTTTCCTCCCGAGATTTTGTAATCGTAAATCTTTTTCCGTATTATCTATCGTTGTCGTCGTGTAAATTAACACATATTCCGTATAGAATATCGTACATAATATATATATATTAATATTATACGTGTGTATATTTACTAAACAAGGTATGATGTACATGTTATATTCGTACAGGTGTACACGTTTCTTCTTATATACGAATACGGTTTTCCCCGCTTTGTCTATCCATATTATAGGTGAGCGCGTAAAACATACGTATACGATGTCGTTTGGAAGCCGTTCGAGTGCCGTCAAAGCCATTAGGAGCGGTGGAAAAGCTAAACCGTTTTTTTTTTTTGTTTCACTCGATAATATATTTTATGCTCACCTGTGGATATAATAAGATATGTGTGTATCTGTATGTGTGTGTGCGTGTGTGTGCGTGTGTGTGTGTGTGTGTGTGTAAAATACAATAAACGACAACGTATTATAACGAGTCTGGAGCGTTTGACAAAGCGCAAACGATTCCGGAAAATTTATCGAAACACGTAAATACTTTTAGAAAAAAAAAAAAACAAAACGTGTCAGAGCGCGAAACGCGATTGGCGTTTAAACACGTGTCAATACTTCATCGTGTATTACATAGACAATATATTATTATAATATCCCTCTGTAGTATACTGTACTTACATATATATATATATATATATATTGTATGAGTTTATTTTGTATCGATTTGCGGTTTGAAACGTTTGTTCGGTGTGTGTTTTATGACGTGATAAAATATATAGAAAAAAAAAAAAATCGTACCGCTTAACAGTGGAATAACAATAATGATAATGATAACACGATAAAACCGGCAACCGGTTGGCGGGGAGAAATGAAGGGGAAAAAATACCCGTAGAGAGACGTTAACGGTCGATAATAAAGTTAACGAGTCACCCGAACGCGATTTGTAGGAGCGGTCGTCGGTCGGTCGGTCGGCATAATAATATTACGTATTGCAGCGTACCTATACTACTACTACTACCTGTTGGTGACAAATTACCACCGACACTAATAATAATACAACTACAGTAGGTACAGCAGCAGCACCGCACGGAAGCAAGTCGAAATTACCGTTTGTCATAAATAATATATCGTATATACTAAAAATGAAAACAAAAATCTCAAAAATGTGAGACGTTCGTCCCGTCCTGCAGGGAAAATATAAAAATGTATTGTCATTTCTGAAACGACTATAAAACGTCGTAAACCCACGCGAAACCGGTGCTCGCGCGATGTTATTAACATCATTTATCTTTTTACGAACAAGCCCGGATGTTTTGACATATAAATCGGTTTAACAATACGTACCGATCGTGCTCTACAGACTAGCTCGCTGTATTGATCGTTTTTCTTCGCGATCGTTATTGTTTAATCGGCTGAAAAATCCCTCGAAAAACCATAATATATTTCTATAACTATATAATTCTGAGAAAATACTCAATTCAAATGCCATTTTCGACATTCAAGTTTAAATAGTCAAATTACGTACTATAGGTACAGGTATATTCTACATTTCTACACAACCACAATATTATAAATCTAATAGTTTATCCCAGACCATGAATTATTCCATATTATAATGTTTATTTGTATACCAACTATGATTATTTAAATGTTAATTTATTGTCCATAGAATAAAGATTGATTCGATTCGTTTTATATAAGCTAATCAATCAAAATAAATCATTGATTTAAATACAAATATAGTTTTACATATTATATATTATATATTATTATAATCATAATAATATAGGTATAATATAGTAGGTAATAATAATAATATCCTTGACAGCAAAAGAACAGCATTTTCTTAAATCATTTCCAGACATGGTAAAATAATATTCTAAGGAAATTTCAAGTCCAAACATTAACGTTTAAAAACGTTTTCAATATATTATATTGTTATGTTACTATTTCACCAAAACCTACGAATATCGTTGATTATCATATTAGCATAATTATTTCTGGTAGTGATACTGTGTACTATACTTACAGTAGTATTTGAACAATAACGATTATTTAGGTACACGATTAATTAATTTAAATGAAACGTAATTTCCAAAAAAATATAAGTGGGCACAAATAAAAGACTAGAAAAAAAAAAAAAAAAAAAAAAAAAAAAAAAAAAAAAAAAAAAATAGCAAAATACGTTCGAGTATATAAATATGTAAAACGGTTCGGATACTTTTGCGAAAATTTTGAAATAAATAAATAAATACATATTATAACACTTTTTTTTAACAACACGTTTTGGCACTTAGAGTTTCTTGAAAATAAATACAGCAATTTTCAATTAGTATAATATAGTACTTATAATAGTATATAGGTAGGTACACGCCATTAAGAATTTTCAATAACATAATTATAAAGTAGAGTGCCTTTGATAAATCCCGGTTTAAAGTAAATTAACCGGGATATTAATGCAAATTGACGGTTTAAGAAAAAAAAAACAAAGTGAGTAATATATATATAGGTAATATATATATATATATACTATATAGTTAACGTAATTAAAATCACATTTTACGATCGAAATATTGTAATTAAGATAGATTTATGAAATTATTTTATTTCGTGCGGCAATAATACGTATTATATAATAAATCGTTCCTATAATGAAAAACTACATAAAACAAATCGTACCTAACGATATAATATTATTGGTATATACCTATTATTGTATAGCTTTGTATATAGTTATAGTAGAGGTACTATAATCGCGTATATATACGCGTCATTTAAAACATTATCCCATTATTTCTACTATTATACATATTGTAGATCGGATGATAAAATTGTTGTGGAGAGAAACGAATATTATTATACTATAATATTGGTATTATAACTAATATTTATATCAATCCATAACTGCATAATGTTTACGCGTTATATAAGAATACACTGATAATATTATATATTCAGCTGTAATATTGTATATATATATATATATATATATATATAATATATACACGTGTAGACATACGATATTGTACTTATATTATTATGCTTACTCGTTTATAGAGTAAGTATACGATATTATGAAATGTAATGATCTGAAAGTCATTTTACACTCGTATACCACCCCGTGCACAAGTAGGAGACGACACGTCGTTTATAAGCTTAACCGCGTGTGATATGATCAAATGGAACACAGATGATTCTCGCACTCGACCGCGTGGAAAACTATATAATAATGCACCGCGTGTACATAAATAATATAGTACCTACGCTATATTATTATTATTATTATTATTATTATTATTATTATTATTATTATTATTATCGTAACGCGCGTATAGTTTTACAAGTATCACTTGCAGAAATCGTGTATGTATACATCTCGGTGTCATAAAAAATGAGAATACGAGACGTTTAAAAATAAACCATAATAGATGTGGTTCCCTCGTATTTTCCACTGTTTATCGAAATTCATCCCAGTATTCAGCTAGAACTTTCATCGATCACTGCAGACGAGAAACCTATACTTAAAAAAAATTAATCGAAAATTTTTGTCGAAGAAAACCGGTTTTCGTACTCGAATTAATCGATTTTGACCACTAAGACGGGGCCTGCCAAGCGCCAAGTGTGGACTTTCGTGAACATACGAATATTTCATTAAAAGTATGGTGCTATCTGATCGAAAATTGAGTTTACCTAAATTCCAAATACATATAATACTATAATGTATACTAGTAACGTCTGGTATTCCAATTGGAAAACTAAAAGTGATGAGGTACAATCTTGAGCACTAAAAAAGTTCTCTTAAACTACCATTTTTTATTTACTAGTATACTGTAAAAAATATATATAAATAAATAGTAAATAATAGTAGAAGAGTATTGAAAAAATATAGTATAAAATAAAAGAGAAATGTTTGACTGAAACTAACGGGCACGTATTCAAGATTTTACTTTGGGGAGGGTTCATTTTTAAATCGTATACACAAATATATATCTAATGGCAATACCTACAAGTATCAATACATTTTCATTTAAGTAATCGGAAAACAAGATGTATGTATATTGTACGTATAGTACAAGATATGTTTTGATATTTAAATAATGATTAATAATCCAATATGTGTATATAATGTACAAAAATACAATGACCAAAGAAACATTGTCATCGACATTGTCACCGTTATCGACGAAGAAATATTTTCAACAAAGTCGCCGACAGAATTAAAAAATACACGCGTCCAGATCAAAGAAACATATTTAATAAATATTTTAGTTTTCGACAAAATGTGGAATAAGAATGACGTCGATATTGATGCAGCTGCTTGCATAATTTTGAGATTAAAAACGAAAAAATCCCCCCCAAAAAAATATTGGGTTGGTCCTAATCTTTTTCTTTATTAATTTAACTATAATTGATTTGGGCCACTCCATTATTCGGTTAAAATAAATTAAATATTTAAATAAACACTTAAAAATAAAATGAATACTTATATACCTACTTAAAAACGCAATGCCCTAAACCGTGGCCTATGCTAAACTGAACACATAGATTATGCACGACAAGTATGACGAATTTTCCAAATTTTATCGACAAATTTTGACTGCTCTGAACGTACAATACATTATTGCTGATTTTGTTTATAAACATGTCGAATTTTTCCTACGTCGAATAGGAAACAAACATTTGTTAGCGACATATTTCAGAAACATTTCTTATTTTTGTCACCGACATTGTCGGAAACATACGTTCTGATAAAGTTTCTTTGGTGCTGAGGCATAACAAAAATAAATGAAATGTTTTTAAAATACATATTTTCAGAAAGTAAAATAATGTTTCTAATATACCTATGTGAGACACTTTCTGCCTGGAAAATAAAGTTTTAAAAATAATTCTAATATCATATTTAAAAACATTTTACGAATATGTATAATGTACCTATAGATTAAAATGTTTTAAGTTCTAAAACATTGTACGAGAACATTGTTTTACTTCCTAAAAATGTTCTAAACGAAATTTGTTTTTTTGCTGTCTGAAGATCTACTAATCAATCGCATACTCTATTTTTCATTAAATAATGTTAAGACGATCAAATTAAATGTTGAAAGTTTCTATTACGAGTAGGTCCTCGTTTGGACGAATGGAACGCTATAATCGCTACGATACTTCACCCGAAACTAAATAAAACAGACAATATTCAATTTAATTGTATGCGCTACAATTGTATTTTAAACGGAACAAGGAATCTATCGATTTAACTATGACATTTATTTATTTTATTTTTCTGAAAACAACATTTCGGGTAGAAAGAGTCGAGTATAAGTAGGAGTTTTGGTGTAACGGTTTTTTTTAATAGAAAATTCATTCTAGGCTGTTTTTTCCGAAGAGAACATTTTTGATTTTCCCAGTTGTTTTTGTAAGTATAAAATAATCTTAAACTGAATTTGGGGAGGGATCTCAATAAGACTTTCATCTAGCGCGTGTCTGTCTGACGATATGGGCGTACTTTGTGATTAGGTACTTTTTAGTCGAAAAAATTGCATAGTCGTAATAATACCAGTGTCGGAAAAACGAAAGAACTAAAACTGTCCACGGATAGTTTATAATCGTGAGAACGAGTGAAAATCTTTCAGAATTATGTATATGATACAACACGGTATATATGTATATGGTAGATATTATACATTCGGGTCGTAAACGTGCGTAAATATAATATTAAGCACGTGAATAAATGTGGTGTATAGCGCGGGAACGTGTTATGGTCGTACAACAAAATTTCAGAGTACTCGCGCGCATGTCATAATATTATTATATACCTACTCGGAACGAACGTTTCGCAGATGAAAAGTACGTGAAAACACGTAGTTTTACTAGTTCCAAGCTCATATTATAGTATCTTGTATGTAACGGTCGTGGAAACGTGACGGTAAATAAAAGCCGTGTGCCTAAGTACCGGATTTATGAAAATATTATCTCAAAATAACTTATCCTCAAACGTTCAATTTCACACCGTCAAAATATGCAATAAGTTAAAATATAAAATTACAGAGAAATAAAACGATGTAAAGTGTTTTTTATGAATATATTATATTATAGAGTACGTACGAAGAAAATCGTACAAAAATATTGATACTAATATTACTGTACAGATTTTAAAAAATATTCAAATTACCGAGTTCGTTAGATGATGTTTTTCCAAATGTTGTCCAAATTCCATTCGGATTAATCATAAAATTATTATAATACATATATATTATACTCAGTAACATAGAGATTTAGCTAAAATATCGTTTCGGTTTATATTTAATTTTCTGTAAATCGGTTAATAAATGTATAGTGTATACTGTATAGCCAGTGTAGGTACACTACAATTTAGTCCTATAACTTAAACGACAAATGGACACCACGAATGTCGATGATTCAGTTAGAAAAATAATCTATTCGTGTAACTTACTCAAAATACTTATTGAGATATTAAATATAAACTATACTATATTTTTTGTCTGATAGAGTCTGGACTCTAGAATTGGAACACCAATAATGAACCCAAGTTAATGAAAAAAATTAACTCTATAATTAGTTCAGTTCAATTAACATAACAGCTTACAGTTAAAAGTTAACAAGTAGATAACGAAAAATAATGACAACTCGTTAAGTTTAAAGTTGAGTATCTATAATGGAAAATATTTTAATTTGACTCAATTTAAAAAAGTTTTTTTTATTTTTCATTAAAAAAAAATCAGGATTTGATTTTTAAAATTGTTCAACAAATGCAATAAAATTTCCCACAATTTACTTTATATTATATTATATACTCATTCATTAATGGTCATTGATTATACTTGGATTTCGATTGAAATATACATAAAACGAACTCATGAAAATCATTCACCTACAATGTATTAACAATGCATGTAGGATAATTATGAAAACTAACTGAACAAATGGTCAATAATATTATAATATATTATAAGTAATAAATAATATATATATTAAAAAAATGAACTTTATAAAACTACAAATTTGTAAATTAAAAAACCGAAATGAGGTTCACTCCAAAATGTTATCCTCTATCGGATTGATAAAAATAGATGTTTTAAATCTAAAATCACGATATGAACTCGTTTTAATAGTTTTGGGTAAACCTAACCTATGTTTTAAATAAATATCGTGATTATACAACAATAAAAGTGGAGTAGGTACGAGACTATTTTCAAATTGATATTAATATACGTATTTAAACATTTTTAAATTCTCTTACAATTTCTTTAAAATTACCTAATAGTACCCTTTAAAACCCCGATCGTATAGCGTCTCTTCTTAATAGAAAAATATTCCAGACAGTCGTAAGTGAATTGTAAAATGTAAAGAAGAATACTATTCTTTAATTACAAAAATTATCATATTATATTAAAGCGGCTCTACTCTGCTTACACAATAAAAATACCTATTATTGTCCATCGTAGCAATTGATTGAATAATTCTATATAAAGATTTTGAAAATTGATTTAAATTTGTTAACAACTTTACTTTTCATTAACGTTTTTACTTTTTTTAATATTTTTTTCTTATTTATTACTTGACATTTTTTATAAAATTATTTTTAAAAATTAATAAATATTTGTTGACCAAATATTTAAAATATTGGATATTATATATAAACATTGAAAAAGTAAAAAATTAAATTAAAAGTTAATTTGTTAATACAAATTCAAATCTGTTTTTCGAATCCAAATGTGACTGCATGATAAATCTCTACGATAGACAAACCATGGCAATTTTGAACACAATTTCGAAAAAAAATTATGATGTTTGGACGATCATTTATTCGCGTGTGCTGCGCATACGTTATTGATGTGCGCAATGCTCGTAGTGTTATTATATGACTTCCAACTGGTGGAGTTTACACGTACTATTTATTCATATACACGTGTACACAAATTTACAATATTTTCGTATTATATGAAAATTGCCTATACAAGACCCCTTAAAATTAACCCGAAGAGAACCAACTTAAAATTTAAAATACCAAGACGAATTGCACAGACGAAACTCGTTTAGGTTATTTTTCGAAATTCAGACTTTATATTCAGGGCTGTAGTGGAGGGTATACGGCGGTATACGCCGTATATCATCTGATATTTTACATAAACACCATAAACACCTTCCGGTAAAGACTCTCTGTGATTGAACTTCTTTATTTTTATTTTATAATCATGAAAAATTATGCAAAATAAATTTATACTGTAATATTATTATATTAAATAAATATTATAAGATTCATCACTGTTTTACAGGTAGGTTTATTATTATAATCACAAATTACCACAAAATTACATATAAGCCTTTATAACAGGAGTGGTGAACCTTTTTTTGGTGTTTAAGTGATAAAATTTTGTAAACTATATACTTAATAATTTTAAATAAAAGACCGACTGAACTTAAATTTGCCAACTGAACTCAATTTTGCCGACTGCTTTTCGAGGTAGGGGGGAGGGGTGAGACACTCTCAACGCCCCCCCCCCTCGGGACAGACCTGGCAGTATATATACCTATATGCATGGTTGAAATATATTAGGTTATTGCAGTTGTACCCCCACTCTATACGCTATGCTATGTTAAGATTAAGGTACTCTGTACCAAGCGTTTGCTTTTAGACAGAGAGTCTGATGTTGAAGGATTTATGAGGTTAGTGCAGAGATTTTTCTAGAATTTTAGAGGGGGGTTACGAATTTTTCTGGAGTTTACTGGGCGTTTAAAGATTTTGACGAGGTGGTCGTAATGAGAGGAGGATATGGATTGGGCTAGGGATAAGGATGAAGATGTCATGAAGTCGGTGAGGGAAGGGATATTTGTTGAATGGAGTAGTTGCTAAAAAACCATTGAAGGTCGCAGATTTTCCTAAGGGTATTAGATTGAACCGCTTCTATTTTGTGTCTGTTGAAATTTGAGATATTAGATTCCCATGCTGGGCTGGCGTAGGTGAGTATTGGGCGCATGTAGGTTTTGTAAATGTACAGTTTGGTATTTATAGAAAGGGGACTTTTTGGGTTTAATAGAGGGTATAGAAGGTAACCTACTG
>JAIPRL010010112.1:0-16202 GCA_025469235.1 Pemphigus obesinymphae
AAACAACACCTGAAATAGTTGCACGAGTAGTGCACGTACAGATATGTACAAGTTTAAACGTGTTACGACTTGTCGATTTTGAAATATAAGCGAACGGCCCTTACTTTTCGAATACGCCTCGTATATAAAAGCTTTATACGTTGTATTATATTAATATTATAAATTATAAAACTATTTATTAATTTTATGCTCTACTCAAAATCTAAAAAATATGTTATTCAAAATGAAAACATAAATGGTACTCATTGGAGTGATGTAAAGGAAGATTTTTTATGCAACGCATTAATAAAGCAACACTGATCTTATGAACAATTTTCGTGACAGTTTTTTCGTTTTAATTCAGATGACGGATTTTAATGAACATGGCGATGATCACCAAGTCATGATTTTAACTTATATTACAATATTCTTACTATAAAAGCCAAGTTTTTTTATCGCAAAAAAACGATTCCCCCACATAATCTAGTTTCGTGTTAATTATAAATAATTATAATATATCAAGTTATTTTCAGTCGTCTTATAAAAACAACGACAAAAACAAAGTATATAAGTATAGTTTTTTTTTAATAAAAAAAAGTCAAAAATGTCGTCGTTTATTGTACCAGAGGGAAACGTTTAGAATTTTTTCGTTTTACTATTATAATTAACGGCTACGACGTCAAAAAAATCGTTGAAGGCATTTAAAAAAAAAATGAATATAATGTCTAACCTAGTTTATTGGTTTATGGAGGATATCGTCAACGACAAAAAATACTAAACTGAAAGCACGAGAATAAATTAAGCGTCCTTTCTTCAGAATTTACTATAGGATTTTCTAAAAACGTTACTTGAAGGAAATTTCATATAACACACGAATAAATCCCAGGAACTGTTAAATATTTGAGGAAGTTAATGATTGTGGTAAAACAATCTCTACTTAAATTTTTTTAAATAAATTATTTCATCATTTGGAACTATAATATATTTATTAAAAAAAAAAATAACAATGTTTTAGTAACATTATAATTATTTGATTGTTTGTTTGTCTTAAATAAAAAAAAACATTTCTTATTATTTTATTTTACAATTACATACAAGTACGTACCAATATTTTAAAATTATGATATAATGGACTTATTGTACATACTTTGTAGAAAATTGCATATATTTTAAATTGTATTTCATATATTTATTTTAAAGTTAAATTAAAATATACTTTCTTGATATAATTGTACCTCATTAAAATTATATAATTATAAGTAATTTATGATTTTCGCTATTTTATCATTCACGGTTTTTTTGTCACTATTAATCGCTGTTTTTATTCCCCTATTTTGTGGTATATACTTACGTTGCGCTGCCACCCTCCTCCACAGCTATAAACTAATATTTTTAAAAATTTTCATTTTATTTCAAATTAGATTAAAATTTTAAGAAATATTTACCATTAAATATAATATGGGTATAAAATATAAATTTATAATAAATATAGTAGTTGCATACTCCCTACATAAAAAGTCACTCGAACTTTTCATTTTCATATTTTTATATAACCATTGTCATCAGGTAGATATATTCGAAAGTCCGATTAAACATAATATGCCTATTATTATATACCTAAATTATAATTTAATTAGAATTGAAAAAACTAAATAAACTTAATAAAAAATAACAATTTTTTAACAAAATTTTTTTATCGCCTTCATGAAATTTAAATTGCAACTATTTGGATTTAGTTTTTATTATAAATATAATTACAAATAAATTGTACCTGTTTTCTACAAACCTGTTTTGTATTTTTCAACCACTAAAAATATATAAAATGTGAAAAATATATGTATATATATTTTTTATATATACATATGATTTTAATTCCAAAAGTATAGGAAAAGTACTTACTCCAATATAATTCAATAATTTGAATTATAAATTGACTTTTTTTTAACATTTACAAAAGATCAATAATTTCGGAAAAGTTAGAACTTTAAAATCCATTTATTACAGTATAAAGCTAACAAATTATTATAAATTAGTACTTACACCGGATCGTCTACTATACTAGAATTATAAATTTAATATAATGTTACGCTGACAATATGGGGTGGTGTATTTAGTGGATAAGCTTTATTGAGAGTCAATAAGTTCTGATAACAGAAAGAAATTATAATATTCTGACCAATCATATGTCACGTACACTTAGATAAGTACTTATATACACCATAACATATTATACAGATCGAGATTGAAGATGCTTTATATAGTTTTTGGAGATTTGGTCCGTGACACCTTTCGACTGTATAAACACCGATTTGTTTTGTCCTAAGTGTTTCTCTACAATTGATATTTATTTACACTTCGGGTTTATACCGCTGCCTAGGTTCTACCACAATATCGCATCCAGAATGAGATCTGTGGCACGGTGAATGCATTATTCAGCACGACGTGTCTTTTTTCATATTAGAGTAAAAGCAGCAGTAGGCATATATTTATATATATTTTATTATATCTAAATATTTATGTGCACTTGACTTGAAAGTGTGTACTTTTATTATATTTAATTCAGCGAATACAAACAAAGGCATCGTGGCGTATGTATTCCGTTCGATCGACTTTGTGATTTTTTTTTTTTTTTATTTTTTTTTTTTGCTTATTTTTGCTATGCATAATTATTTTGATGCAAAATGCAAATTAAATTGAAATTAAAATTATATACATATCTACATACGAATAACTATTATGAATAATATTAAATATGACGTACCAGATCAAACGCCAATATTGTCCGAATTTCATAACATGCAATTACAGCTGACATGTCGGCTACTTCCATAATATAACGAAAATATCACAATTATTCGTGTGCGTTATCATAAAATATTGAATAAAATATTTCAAATAAAACTTGAATGATATATTTCCAAACAACTTTCAAAAAAAAAAAAAAAATACATTTTAATAATAAAATATTATTATTTAACAAGTTCAGAAAGCCCTCTGGATGAACATAATAAATTTCCGTGTTCTATAAATGTATTTTAAACAATACATTGCAATTCAATGAACGGTTTTAATAAAATATACATACTTTATGGTATTTAAATATGGTATAATCATTGATAGTGCAATATTTCTCGTTTTCATTCTTCCTAGAATAACTTTGGTAACAAAATGTAAGAACAATCGATTGTCAAATCAACCATGTGTCTCGTAACTATGTTTATTTACTATAATTACGATATAAACTTATCAATTTAACAGACAGACGGATGGACACAAAATTATGTCGTAATTATAAAAATTATAATTATAAATATTAGCACTGTAATTAAAAATATATTCATTTGTAATTTGAGAATGTGTGGTTTTTATTTTCATTTTTTTCCAGTAAACTAGAAAATTATAAAAAATATAACATTTTAGTCAAAGTTACTATTTTGGAGTTATTGGGTTAATTTTTCTAGGTTTTAACATTTCATCAAATACTATTCAGACGTATATTTATAATAAAATATCGGTACTTTCGAGTAAAATATATTTGTAAGTATATATATATATAATATATTTAAAAGTATTTGAAAAAACAACAATTTGAGAATTTCTAATCACATTTTAAATTTCTGGGGTATCTATAAATTAATCATTCTTAGTCCATTTCCTATGGTATATTTTCAAAAAAACCATTGTGAAATTATCCGAGAACGATTTTATTTATTTTTTTAAATTTTGTATAAATTACAAAAACAAAAATATGAGAATTGTACCTAATAATAAACATTTTATATTTATAGTGCTCAAGAGGGTCATTGAAAGTTCACTCTCAAAAATACCGGTTTACATAATATAAATATGTACGTAAATGCGTTTTGGTAAATTGTTTATAAGATTTAAACTACCCCAGTTCGTTTACCAAGTTATTCCTATATATATTTTTTTTTCATAATATACACTATACTGTCTTCCCATATGAGTATAATTTTTGTTTTTTGAAAACAATGATATTTCTCCCATTTTTTCATCTATGGTGATTGAATTTTCATCGAAAATGATGTTTTCGAATATAGTTTTTGATCTTACTAGAGAAATAACCGTGAAGTTTAAAATTATTTTTTTTTTACTTTTTTGAGTGTTCTTAATTGTAGGTAGTTATAAATTACATACATATGAGTATAGTACAGTATTTAAACTTTGTATCCCTTTGTTCCGACATACTTCCAATGAAATATATATATTGTCCCATTTTTTTTCACAAATTGATTACTAATTATACAATTAAAAATTAAAATTTATGGATTTATAACTTTTTTGGATCTATTTCCGATTTTTTTAAGTGATTTCTAATTTTACGTAAACATTTTTTGAATCTTAATTGTTTTAAGTTTTAAATTTTCTCTCTATTTTTCCACTCAAATATGACAAATTTAGATCAAATTAAATGTAAACAATTTAGTTTTGTACATAGTCAAAGAATATTTATTAGTGAAATATCAAAAATGTAATTAAATTTGTGATTGGTACAATTTTGTAATATTGTAATGTATAATATGTTTGACCGTGGATGTAGTATTAAACTCAGTGTGTCGTATGCTCATTTACCGTATACCTTTCTCTAGATAAATATATAAACATAAAAAAACTATTTAAAAAAATAGGTATAGATATAAAAATATTATATTGAGTTATAAACATTCCAGTCAGTTTTATTTATTTATAGTTAATTATTGTGTTTCCTCGACGTTACTAATTTGAGTTTTTATAGAGGCGTGTTTTGGACCTACGTCACCGTACACTATTATTAATGTTCCCCTAATAAAGTCAATTAGGTTCCAATTATGCGCGTATAAAACTCGGATATAAAAAATAATATAGATTGTCTTTGGACCCGGTCATTATCAGTGGCCTACCTGAAATATAAAATACATATATACCTACAGGGTGTTCAAAAAGTTTAGATAAGTGCAATTTTCTCCTTTCCTAATAAACATTTTTGAATTCTAAATTTTATCTATTATTATGGATTATAATACGCATATTTGAAAATATTTTTCAGTATTTACTTTCCTCATAATTTACGAAATAGAGATAAGTATCAACTTTAGATTTTTAAATGATAACCCCTATTTTTTATATTCATATAGAAATTAAAAATATATATAAATAACGTTTAAAATTTTAATTTTAAACGTGCCATTTTTCTACAAAAGCTATTTGAAAATCGAAAAAAATTATTTAGGAGACGCTTTTTATTGTATTATTACACTTGCGCGTTAGTATATATATACTATATATACATTTGCGTAGATTAAATTCTATACACATGTACACATATACCTATACGATATGTGTGAATGTGTGATATATCACAGGTAGGTAAACCTGCGGCGCAGCGTTTAATGTGATATCATCGAAGTGATTTTAATCAGCAACGTTAGTTAGTAGTTAAAGTAGTATCCCTAATACTATCCGCTTAAATGATTTTTCTTGTTTTGGTCCGCAAGACATTTCTAACCGGTTTTCTAAGTTCTTTAACTCAGTTTACTCCGTTTCCATCTCTAACAGTAACACTAATCTTCCCCACCTATTATAAGACCTGCCCAATAATAGCTTCTTCAATATTGCCGATGTAGTGTTTGGTACTTTGGTCTTGATATTATGTAAATAAACATGAATTTTACCGGGCCCGATGGGCTTTCAGGAACCTTCCTTTTTAGATTAGGTCTTTTCTTTCCATCCTCCTCTGATTAAGCTTCGGGTTTTCGTTAGATGAAGGCCTATTTCCGTCTATCTGTAGTTGAGCCAAGCCCGGATTAAATAAATAAATAAAAATGCCAAAAACCAATGCATATTAAAAAAATAATAATATTGAGACATAATTCATTCATTTTATTAATTTTTTTTTTATAAAATAAAAAATAAGGTACATATTAATGCAGGTAAATTATTAATTAAGTTTAAAATATTTAACTACAGTTTCAATTTGTAAGTTGTATTTGGTACTCTTTGGTACTCATAAAATAAGATTATTTTGAAAAGTATTTGGTATACGTTGAAACTTCAAACGCCATTAATATTATTTTTTATTTATCTACAATAATTTGTAAAAATAATGAGGGGTCACTAATTAAAAATCAAAAGTTGGTACACATATCTCATAAAATAATAGGGGAATATTTTTTTAATTAATTAAAACATGCGTTACAACCTCTAACATTATGCAAAATTCAAGATTCAAAAATATTAATTAGGAGCCAAAAAAAGTACTTATTGAATTTTTGGAATACCAATTATTTATAAGTGCATAATATTACATTTGATTCGCTACAAGTAATCTACTACGTGCACGCATCTATCGTTAATAATTAGGTAACACGTATTATTTATAAGAGAATTTCGGACACCAGCGTGTCTCATAATCATACACGATTTAAGTTCAATATCAAAGGACTATAAGATCCCAAATAGCCAAAAAAAACATTAGATTTTCCAGTGTCAAATTCTATTTTAAATTTTAATTATAAAAATAAAACCAAAATTGTTGGGAGTGCAAACCTTTTGTTCGTTGGATAAGATACACTTAGTGAAATTATTGAATTTGAGAGCAATGATAAATAATTAATTTCAACAAAAATTATTTGTTTAATAAATAAATAAATAAAACATATTATTCATAACTTTGTTATTTTTATGAAATATTCTTATTTATATATAAATACTAACATTTATAATAAACATAATTATAGAAACTTTGCTCAGAATCTAAAATATGAAGTTAATTAAACCGACTGTAATAGTGACTATTTTAATATGTACATCTATAATACCTATGTACATAAATTGCACTTATGTAGGTTTTTTTATTTATATTTATTAAAGTTTCTATTTAAACACATACTTACATAATAAATTTAATATAATGATACACTGATAAATTATTTACATAATTAAAATGCTATAAAAGTATTTCTTTATTTTATAACTGAAATAAATTATGTACTGAAACATTTAATAAAGATCAATAACATTATTATTTTTATTTAAGTAATAACTTTAATTTTATTATAAAATTTGCTGTATTTTTAGTAGAAATATTAAGTTCTATTTGTATGAAAATTTTTAAGAGTAATAATTTAGATTTTTGCACTATTTATTATAAATAACTAATTGGTGATGATCATAAGTACATGTATTTAATACTTTTAACTTGTGTAAATTCTGTTAAAACTGATGATGTACTAGATACATTTTTTTTTTTTTGATTGAAGGAATTTTTCATAATATTTGAAAAATAAGTGAAACTACCCCAATTTTAAAATCTAGTGATTCGTCCTATGTAAACTACTACATAGAACTATTTCTGTTATTTATGTATAATACCATTAAGTAATTTGAAACTTTAAAAATACGTTATATTCAAGCATCCAAAAACTGCAATTTTATATTTCAAGTAACATGGATTACAACCTTTATGGTCAACTACTATTAGTAATGTTATATTATCAAGCTTACTATATAATTAACTCTTAATATGCATTCTCAGCTAGATTTAATTTACACTAATTTATTTATAAAGTTTTAAATTTAACTGTGAATAATGACTATCGTGTCATAACAGATTTAAAATTTGAAAATAAACATTAGTGATACATAGTACACATTGACATTGTACATTACATCTGTATAAAACGATATATGCATATTACCATTTATCCGATTACAAATTGCCAGTTCGATCCACGATAAAAGTTCAAAATTACAGACTGACCTACTAGATAGTCTTGAAACTTTATTTGCCCATTTTTAATAATATTTCTAGACAATTTATTTTCCTCGTTGAATTTATACGTGACGTGTAGCCTATGGCAATGTCATTGTCGCCTATAAAGTGAACCCGTTTCTGACAAATATATAATAAATCATAAAAAGTACTGGCAACAAAACTGTAAAACATTTTATTCGTATTGAAATAATGTTCGAAGAAATAAAAAACAATTTATAATCATATAATTGATAATTATTCTTGTGTAGTCCTCTTAAAATTAGGTTTCAAGAAAACGAAAAAAATGTTTTGTTTGTCATTGAAAATTAATTATAATTTGGTTTTTAAAACTATAATACCTAATCAAATACTACTTACACTTTATATCCACATGATTTAAATAGCAAACTTTTGTTATATGTTGTATGAAATAAATGAAGAAGGACATTTTGCAGCTCCATTGATTAAGACTTGAGATGAGTCATTATTGGAAGGTTTTTAATATTTTATTATTTAAAAAATACAAGAAGAAATAAACATGTTATGATATCATAACTTATTTATATCATAACTTATGATACATGCGAATATATATGTACATAATAGTAAATATAACTAGCTATTGTAAAAACTCGATTCATTTCGATACCACTGCAGTTATATATTTAATTAACAGTTATACACAACTCAATGTTATTTGCTTAAAAAAAAAAATAATACAAATCAAATGAATGATAAATGAATACAGGATAGTAGGGACAATTATTTAGGATATTTAATAGACTTAAAACCTACCTACAGTTAGGTAATTATATAGTTAAAATATTTAGAAATTATTTTTTATTCGTCTGTAAATTATTTGTGTGTCATTCACCAACCAAATGTTATACTAACATTCACGATAAATATAGTTGTATATGGTAAACAAAAATGTAATTTATTAATAATAACCTTACGTTTTCTTATTCCTAAATATTTATTTCGTTTATTTGACGATATTTGTGTATACTTTTTTATAATGAAAAAGCGGTTTTCGTTGTTGGTCAATTTAATCCCAGTAATATATTGTAAATCGATACAAATTTTGTATTTTCACATTACGCAAACCGTATATTATTCTTATATTTACGTAATATGTATATTATAATGTAGGTACAATACATAATACTGATATTTACTGTTTTACAATATTTTGAACCAATCGGTCAACACTATCAAGAAATAAAAACATTAAGTTATTTTAGATATTAAATAAAGTATATTAATGGTTAGAGTAAAAAACAACGATATTTTCTCTCACGAGTTATACCTAAATTACTAATAATAATAAAAAAAAATCTAAATTATTCCAAAAATTGTTTTTCAAAATATAAATATATCCATTTTATTGATATTATATTTTGGGAGTTTAAAAAAATTATTAAAATCTGTTAAATATTAATACAAATCAATAAGTTTAAAATTATAACACTATTAAAACAATAATAAGGTATATAGGTATACTTATCATAAAAAATAATGATATTTATAATTTTTACTTAAGACTTTTATAAAAACATCATTTATTGATAAATTTTATCTTATACCTATTTCATTCACATTTATGTGTTTATATTTGTTATTTGATTAGTTTTTTTATATTCCTATTTTATTACATTTATTTTTAATCTATAAAACATAGTCCATATCCGTAAAACGATAGAAATATAATTTTATTATTTTTCCATGGCATAACTATTGCAAGATACAATAGAATCTATATTAGAACAAAAGCAAAAAAAAATATTGAAAATAGTCATGTTTACATATAAAAACCATATAACACGTGACACGTGTAAAAGGCACGGCGGAAAAAATTTTGTTGATTGTTCACAATAATATATTGCTAACTGCATATTGAATGCATTGTTAAATAAGATAATAAAATTAGATATGTGTGGTTTATATATATTATAATTATAGATTACCGTATTTTTTCCTGAATGATCATTTCACGGAAACCAAAATCCCTAATACATTTTCCCGAATTTTTGAATAGTATTCTTCATGAACATTTAAAATTTTTTTAAATACTTAAGGATAAACATGTATATAAATTATGCATTCAGTTATAAAATAATACATTAAATATCTATTATCTTAATTAATTTATATATGGGCGTTGAAAGATGTTGATCAATTCTCGTTGATTTTTTTTTTTTGATTTTCTCTTTCTGCAGGGCGATTCTCTAAAAGTTTTAGTCACAAATTCAGTCATTGACATAACTAAAACTGTTAATTTAGTCATCGAATTAGTCATCCACGATTTTTGCGATTCTCTAAGCATTATCGACTACAAATTGTTTAAGACGTACCAAATAAATTGACTAAAAATGGTCTTCAGATTTAGCACAAGTGTTATGGTGCTTAATGCCTAATTTTTATGACTAAATTATTATTATCAATTTCGACAGACGAAAAAAAAAATTTTTCTTTTTATGTTAACAATATTTTATTTTGGCTTATTTTGAGGTTTTTGCCTCAGTATACACTATATAGCTAGTTCAGTACATATGATTTGAGTGGATATAGTTGCTCTGGATGTTCTTCAGCAGTTCACATTAACCTAAATGTGAAGCTTCAGCATCACGCTCTTCTTTATTTGCAGGGTGATTATGTTCTGGAATTTTCACAAATATCAACCTACTCCGCAATGGGGACACTCCTTGCCACGCAATTTTCTATAATTTTAATATGTTATTCCTGTATTTAATATTCTTGATCGTAAATTAATTTTCTAACAAAAAACATACGGATATCGATATTATATGGTCTATAATACAATAAAATATTTTGTAAAATTGTGTATATAAGTATTACCTACTAGAGAAATAATATTTTTTAAATATTTTTAGGGCCTCGGTAAAAATCTCTAAAATTGACCTACGGGTACAACAAACTGAATTGGAGTCTCTCTTATATCGGGAGGTTGCTCTACCTCAAGGGTACCCAGCAGTAGCTACCTTCATCATAATTGTTTCTACATTTATAACTGATTGCTTACAATACATAATAATAATTATCATTTTTTTTTTTTTTTAATGGGATATTGGATGTTTTAGAATTATTCAAGTTTTTTTTGAAAATGTATTAAAATATAGATGTTTAGTAATAAATAGGTAGTACTTAAGAAATTATAGTAAAAAGGAACTCAAATATTGAAGGGAACCATATACATTATACAATGGTTATATTGTTTGATTTTTCAATTAAATTATAAACTGTATATATCTAACACCATGTTTACTATGCACAAAGATCATGCAAGTACATCATCTTGGGATATCTACTTATATATGTTTAATATATATTTAGAAAGCTAATTATAATAATAAATTTAATCCATTGATTTGAACAACATATCTAATTGGTTTTCCTCATGTAAACAAACACCATAATCATGGTTTTTAGCTATCTGACAAGGACATAAATATGTATTATTTCGGACGTATCTGTCTGGTTTGATCGTTTGGCGCCAATGCCAATCCCCGATATATTTTTATAATAATCAATTATACAGTTAATACAAACTTTAAATAATAATTTAAACAGCTTTAACAACAGTGGAACTATATTCAAATTTAGTCACAATTTGTTTTCAAAAAAAATATATGTAAATAAAGTATATATAAACGTCCACACCTTATAAATCTACTCCTAAGAATTATAAAATACGAGATAAAACCTTTTAAGTTTTTGTACAAAATTCACGTAATGACCCTGTGATATTTTACATCTCTATAACAAGTAATTGATTTTGAATTTTATTTCGTCTAAAGTAATAAATTAATATAAATAACATATTAATATTATTAAATATGAATTAATCCATTTAGATTTAGGACATTGAAATATGTTCTTGATTGATTTTATTAAAACATATTACTAGGATAACAATGTTAATATAAAAACAAGTATGTAGTAAATATCATTTTTCTGAGATTATACAGACTCAATGGCCACCAGAAGCATCTTTAGATTTATTATTATATTGAAGGAGTGAATTATAATTTAAGTACCTATTAAACTAAAATAATAAACATATAAAAATTCACTATAAAACCAATATAACTAAAAATCAACAAAAATTCTTTGATTCCCTGGTCAACTATATCTAATCAATTATTTCGAGTATATAGCTCGATTGAGAAAATTTATCGGTATTGTCTTCACGGGAGCTGGCAATTTTCAATAAAATATTAATAATTATTTTATACACATTTTTTAATCAATAATAATAATGATATTTTTCTATCATACTCATAAGTTGAATAATGTTACAAATATCCTATTGACCTTAACTTTAATCCAGATAAATATTATCGTTCTTTAATTTAAATCATAAACTTGTATTCTATTTTACTTTAATGTGTGTCACGAATTTTGTTTTTAAAATTTAAGCCCATTATTTACTGATCGCCCGAGCACTAGAGTAAATATAAAATTATTTTTTCATTTCTTTTGTAAGTTGAACATTTTGTGGGTTTAATTGTCAGTGTACAATTAATTTATTACCGGTATTAAATTGCTCCCTCTAGGGAAGCCGTATACCGGTGAATAAATAATAATTAGCAGTAGTCAACAAAAATAAAAAATGTTAAGTATACCAAATGTTTCGCACACTTCGTAACTATAGTATTTTGAATATATAGGTATGGTATATATTCATTTGATAACAAAATATTTAAATCACTCACACTAAACATACATGAATATACGTATAATATATGATTATATTCGCATATAGTGGTTATAATTACATGTTGGTCAAATATAGTGAATATTATATATATAAATAGGTATATGTTTTTTTACGCGTATTCGATTTTATTAGGGAGCAAATCGATACTTTTAAATAATTGGAAAACATTGAATGTCAATTAAAAGTCAATCGACGGTTCTATTGTTACACCGCGTTAAATTAATTTGATATATACGTATATCATATTAATATTATATATATTTGGTTAAGAGTTTGGTCAGCAAACTAATTTATGCAATATTTTTTTCGAGTGATATATTCATATACAATAAACAATTATACAGGGAGCAGCAAAAATATATGTAAAATTTTATAGGTCTACCAAGTGAAATATCATGGACCTATTAAATGTATTCACCTACTGGGTCGCTCAAATAAGATTTCATAAGCAACAGGGGGTATTGTGGATGAATAAAATTAAAATTTACCGCCATACTACTCTTTGATCCATGAATATTATGTAGATTGTTAACATTTAATTACAAACAATTAAATTATTTATATAATAACAAAGAAATGTTATCATAGATATCGGGGAACAACGTAGACTAAAATTTATTTTTTCTTCCGTAATATACTTTTTGCTTATCAGATGTTGTTTGAGGATTTTCGACTCGAAGCATTAGTCCATTTATTTAGTAGGGACATTAGAAATACCGCAAAATTTCTCCAAAATTTATTTTTGCATAATAAATGTACAAATATCATAGTTTTTTTTTTCGTTGTATTTAAACAAAATATCACTTAAATTATGTCTTTCATTCAGAATACAAAATATTTACAATCATGTTTTAAAAAGTTTCATCACTAATTCCACACTTTTGGCAATAAGAATATTTTAGTGTTTTCTAGAAAATAAGAAACCATGAAAGTTTCCAAATTTTTTATGTATGTTTGAAGACCTCGGATTTTGGTTATTACTCGAGAAAAAAAATAACCCCGTAATAAGATTTAGTAGAATCATGTTTATTATTGATTATTATCAATACTTAACTATTTTAGATGTAAATATTTGGATCCTATAAAAAGAAATTATAGGCAATTTATATATTTTTATTCTTATTGACTTTCAAAATTAAGAATATATTTTTATCATACCATGTTATATTCATTTCATATCAAAGACAGATTAATCGTCTTTTACCCACTTTTTATTTTAAAAAAATGACAAGATCTCACGCTGATTCACTAAAAGTAATGTTTTGAATGATTATTTCAATAT
Source organism: Pemphigus obesinymphae (assembly GCA_025469235.1). Lineage (NCBI taxonomy): Eukaryota > Metazoa > Arthropoda > Insecta > Hemiptera > Aphididae > Pemphigus > Pemphigus obesinymphae. The sequence continues at coordinate 13,756 of JAIPRL010010112.1, forward strand.
ACTATATAATAATCATTATAATATAAATTTTTGTGGTTTATGATTATAAATATATTTTCAAGCTAAATTAAGAGTAACATTTACTATTACAAAAACAAATTTATTACCAATTTTAGTTTATAGTACTTTTATTTAAATTTATATTTTTAATTTCATGGTCACCACAGTATACTTTTCTGAAATTAAAATAAAATTTGAATACTAAACATACACTAGATAAAATGGGCTATAGTTGTGATTATTTTATATGGCGAGTATAAGACGAAAATCGTTCGTATGATTACAAAATTGAAAATAGCCCCCTGGCTGTTATTGAATGCGCTAAAAAATCCAAAAAATTTTGAATTCGCCGAATGTGTTGTTTTAATTTAATCATGATTAAAATTATTCATGACTAACGAAAAAGTTATTCTCAAATAAAAATGTATACCTAACCTAACGGCCGTGTATGGCGGAGGCACGTTACAACAACGCATTACGTGTGAAGAAAAAGCGTAACGGTGGTATGTGACGATAGAGCGTTACGGTAGTACCTATGTTATGACGGAGCGTTACGTCGATGCGTGACAGGAGAGCGTGACGGAATATTTTATTTAACATTTAGATAACAAATATTGGTTGTTATTTAAAAAACATTTCAAACCTTAAAATTCCTTTGAGATTTAAATAGTTGGAAATTAGATTTTTGGCAGATACCAAATAATATAATTTCTTCAATTAAATTTTCAAAAGTATTCATTCACACACAAATTGATATTGACAATAAGTGGTTTATGTAAATAAATAAAAAACACTCGTATGGTATTGTATAATACTGAGAAGTGTGCATAGGAGTGAACGAGTCGTTCATTCATCATTTGCTCAGAAAGGGAAAAATACAAGATTTCGAAGCACGATAAAGGTAGAAAAGAAAACTAATATTTAAGTATTATTAGTAATTTTACAGTCTTTGGTTTCTATATGCATAAAATATGATTTTCTTAATCAGAGTTTTTTTTTCTTTCGAAAAAATAAATAAATATGAAATACAAGTTAAAAAAAAGCCGGTCAGTGGGGAATGGAAGCACTTCACTCGTTGAGTGTCAGTAGGGATGGATGCACCTGGCTACTGGACAGACACTCTTGGTGGATGTAATGCATTTGAAAACAACGATAAATTATTGCATTCAATAAAACGATTCTGAGCGTAGCTTCGGTGTAGTATACACAACTCTTAATATTAATTATATATTCAGTACCTACCTATGTTTAACATTACATTGAAGAACAAACTATGTAGAAATAAATATGATTTATTGTAACCTTATGTATATATTTTAAATGAATGGTAAAATAAAAACAGTTACTACAATGCATGCGCAAATGCGAAAAAAAAAATCTAAAAATAACCTCTCAAAAGTACCAACTATATGTAATTTGCTACCGGAAATCAAGTAAACTTGTGAAAATCGGAGCATCTCTTCTGGAAAAAAAAAGTGTTTACAGACAAATAAAAAAAATAAATAAATAAACATCATTGTAAAATCACTAGCTCCCTCACTACGCTCAGAACCTAAAATAGGTTTCGAAAAACCAAGAAATGTTTTATTGTTATATCCTCGGAGGGAAGATTATAAATAATATAAAGAAACGAAACAAGCCCTCGAAAAATGTCGACCAGCCACAATCGCGGTGGCGACGTCCACCGCGGTGTGGTGATTAAATGTAGGAAAAAATGAACTACGTCCATTATTTAAATCAACGAAAGTGAGAAAAAAATTAAGGTGGCCTCTTTCTACATCATTAAAAAAATTCCACAAAAATCTAATTATATTCTACATGATGGAATAATAAAGAGAGTAAGAAAAATAACGTCGTATTTAATTGATATTACATACCATCCTATAGGTATGATATGTATGTATACATACTATAAAGTATATGCATATTTATAGTGTATAAATATACATTATTTATTTTTTTTAAGGCATGGAAAATGTAAAAATAGGATAATATACGTACATGAAAAACTCATATGCTGTGTATCAATATTTCCCCACTTTTTATTTATTTCGTTATTTGAATAGGTAACGTAATTGACAATTATTGTCTATATATTGTATACAATTGTGCGTTATAAAATTTTATACATAGAAATTGGTCATAGCAACAACAAGCGTCTTATTGTGAGTTAACTCTTTCCAGCACAGGGGTCTGATAATTTTTGATACCTGTACTGCACGGATACCATTTTTTTTAGAAAAAATTCTATTTAAAGGCAAAAATCAAATATTGTTTCGGTAGTTAAAACTACTTTGGTGTTAAAAAGTTGTTAAAAATTTTGCGATAGGTGGGATGACATATGTCCCACCGTGCAGCATGTGCTATATATTAAATATTGTGAAATATATTGCGGTTACGAATAAAATATAAATAATATTACATTTTATGACTAAAATCCTTTATTT
>JAIPRL010010113.1:0-16200 GCA_025469235.1 Pemphigus obesinymphae
TAACTGTACCTACATGAAACTGAGCTATTATAAATATATCATATTACATTTTAAAATATGTATAAGGTCACACTAAATCATATTTATTTCTACATTTTATCTTCAATGTAATGTTAAACATAGGTAGTTACTGAGTAGGTATATAATTAATATTAAGAGTTATGTATACTACACCGAAGCTACGCTCAGAATCGTTTTATTGAATGCAATGATTTATCGTTGCTTTCGAATGCAATACATCCACCTAGAGTATCCTGCCCAGTAACGAAGTGCATCCACCCATACTGACACCCGACGAGCGAAGTTCTTCCACCCCCTACTGACCGGCTTTTTTTTCTGTTCGTTTGAACTACATATAATTATATCGAGTACTTATTATAAAAACTGTGGAAATTTTGTTTTATTTTTTTCGAACATTCGCAGATTTACGTCTGGCGACAATATTTTTATAAAACGCCGATAACGGTATTTCCGAGCGACCGATTCACTTAGTAGGTACCTTCACCATATTTTTTTATATCTCATAGTATTTCGTAGTATTTTCCACAATTTTAATTATAATTAGGTATATCAATATATTAATACATTTGGGTGAACTTTTATCGAGAAGACTTTCAAACATTTCCACTTACGAGTATATAGACGATAAGTCGGAACGTATTCACATTATAAATAGAGTAGATACCTACTACATTACATTATTGTTGTATTTTTCAAAATTTTTATTAAATATAATTTATGTATGTTGTGTGAAACCCGTTACACTCGGGCTAGAACCGAACGAAGCGAGGTTCGAGTTCTTATAAAAATCTAATAATAGTAGGTTCAATACATTTTTAAATTGCTTATCTACTTTGTTAACCCACAACAGAAACATATTATGGGTGAATGACCCATCTTCTGGAAAGTGAACGCCAAATTCCGCCGCATTATTATATCTCAAAAAAACTTTGGTCACCGACTATTCCGGATCCCGATAAAATACATAATATGAGGTGTATGAATTACACTAAAAAGTAATTCCACTTATGTGGTGTTTCACTCGAAAACGTTAAACTTACAACGTATCACACCAAAATGGGGTTACAAATTCAAGGTCTTGCACTCAAAAGATGTTGATCTTACAAATAGTCTCACTTAAAAAGAGTTGACACTTACATAGTTACACCCGGTAAGTGTTACACTTAATCTAGTTCAATATAGTATTTATTTTAGAACAAAATCGTATTTATATTTTACACAGATTTTTATCCAAATTACCCAATTGCAGGTGTCTACGTTCAATATTGGCTAAGAAAACACAAAAAATATTATTTAAATTTAAGTTACCTACTACAGTCTACAAGTATATTAAAAAGCACACATTATATTAATATTAAATACGTATTCATTAAATTCGTTAAATATAAATATATTGACAACCAATTTAAAGTGATCTGATCTAATATTGACCGAAAAAATTCCGAAAAACTGTTTTAATGGACCATAAAAAAAAAAACATTTTATCTTTATCTATTGATTTTTTACTTATATATTTTATATAGTTTATGGGAACTGTGGAGTAACATTTTTTATTTATAAAGACGCGTGAACCAAAAAAAATTTATGAACCTGTGCTATATATAAGCATTGTAGTACATATTTTATGGATATTATAGCGTTCAAAAATGAATAATTTTATAAGGTGAAGTAACTTAGTGGATTTAATAAAAATGGAATATACGATTGATATGTCTGTATGACTGTAAATAGGTTTCTAATTTCGGAGGGAGAAATAAACCAGGGATTCCCAAACTTATTTCTCTTACCGCTTACTTGAAAAAATAAAATTTCCCACTGCCCCCTCCCCCATCACAGAAGTCAATTGGTCGTTATGATGCAATACAGCATGATACTTACGGGCAACGACATTTACATTTTACACATACGATATTTCAAATATATTATACAAAAATAAAGATTTTTTTATTTTAACAGATTTTACAGCTATTGCTCTTTTTTTTTTATTAAATACTATGAAATCACGCCTGCAGCAACTGTTTTCCTCCATGATCATCGAATAACTAATAATATATTACTTCTTTATTCCTAAATCCAATTTTTCCTTCTCGGATAAATTACCTACATCTATTCGCTTCGTCATTCACAACTGAATACCATGTTATAATTTTATCTTTGTAAATCCTTTTATCGAAGTGCAATAACATATTAATCGTCCTAGACTTGCATCTTATTTTCACAACATCCTCCAATCTTTTAATGTTTTTTCAGCCTTCGTTTCTCCCCTTATTTTCTTATCAAATATCTTTTCCATCAATTATCCACTTTTAATGAGTCTACAAACAAATTGGCCTTAACTAAATAATGTTTTACACTTTCACCATCAATAATAATTCATCCTTTTGATCTACTACTTATTTACCAAAAGGTTTTATGGAATGCATGTCAATCGAAATGGTCTTCCCTATCACTCAATTATTCTGCTTGGCATATCAATATTTCACCAATCATCCTTTGTCGTCTTTGGTTCTGGGATCTCTTCTTATCCAGATGATAGATACCTAATTATAGCTTATTTTTTTCTATAGCCTGGACCTTGGTTATTCTCTTCTTCCATCTCATTCTTCACTTCTTTAATTTATCACTTTTCCGCAATATTTAACTTGATTTATATGTAAGTATAATGTCGTATTAACGTATGCTATAAAATTCCATTTATTTTTATTTTAGTCATCATTTTTTAATAGTCCTTTGTAACAATTGCATCCTGGGCTTTATTCCTTAAAATCACCATTGTTTATATTCGTTTTTGGTATAACTTTCAAGTCTATAGACCCATTTTTTCTTCAATATTCGAACACATTTCTATATCGAAAAATAGAAATGGCTATTAAAAAAATATGTGTATCGATTTTGGAGATTTTTTAAATAGGTTAGGTTAGCTAGAATGGCGTACTTTTAATATTGTATAAAATTTTCAAATCTTAAATACTAAAATTAACTTTTATAACGAATAAACTTCCAAATGTAAAATTGCTAAAAATAGCCCAAAATTGGGAAAACAATTTTACTATTAATATTGTATTTAATTACATTTTATGTGAAAATTTCAAGAATTTACGTTACGTTTTTTCTTATTTTTTAGTTTTTTTTTTTTACGCATTTATTGAAAAAAAATTTAAAAAGCTGAAAAATGACCTCTTTAAACTTAAGGCTAGGTTCACATGGACGCGCGTACACGCGCGTGACAGCGCGGATTGAAATTCCATGTATCATTATCGGACCTTTCAGTTGACACGCGCGTTTCGATGCGAACGATCGAATTTTGATATAGTATTTTGATATATATTTTCATAGTGTTTGAAAACTAGTGTTTTTTTTAATATGGAAATCGAGATAGATACGTTAATTAACGAAGTAGAAAAAAGGCCTGCCATATGAGACATGACAGCGCATGAATACTCAAACCGAACCATAAAGAGAAGAAGTTGATTTTTATTTTGTTATAATTTTGTAATATTTTTCCGTAAATAAAAAATTTAATAAAAATTTAGACAAACTTACCTTAATGTAACGATAAGTTTTTCTTGAGGTGAAATGCAATATCTTATTGCATTTACATCAGCTTCAACGGAGTCTTTAATTATCTCCAATAGATCATCGAACGATGTAATTGACATTCTAAAGTAATTGAAAAATTTTTCATTGTGCTCTCTAAGTTTAGGATACAAATTGATATAAAGACTATCAGAAAACCTTGTTTTTAAAATAGGATGAACCCAATATTTTCTTTCCCTCATTTCTCTACGTCTTCTCATCCTTCGGTGGACGGCCCACAAACATACAGCATCTATCACATCCATTCTCGATGACAGTCTGGCTTGTACTATACATCGTACTATACATCGTTTTTAAATATAAACAGAACATTTCTGTACAACGCGCGTGACACGCAGCCATCTGAACAGTGAACGCGCGTCTATGTGAACGGAGCCTAAAAGTACCCAAATGCAATATAACTAAAATAACTAGATGCAATTTTCTACCAGAAACACGCTAAACATCATGTAAAAATCGTAGCACCACTTCTAATAGAATTTCTGAATTTAAACATAAAAAAAAAAACTTGAAAAAAACACATCATTGTAAAACTAATACGAGTACATTCCTCGTTTCACTCAGATAATGTTTAAGAAAATGTATAAGAACAACATAATATTACCATTTCACACTCTTACTCATTCGACGATAATCCTTTGGAACGTATTTTCCTAATTAAAGATCTGGACTTCCATTTTACTCCCACCTTGAACTTTGACTATCACAAAAACATTACAATTAGTAAAACGCTTATAAAGTTCTTGACTTAATTATGCATAACACAAAAACATTTAGTTCTCTTGTATGCCTTCGTACTTACTCTATATTATGCTTTAGTTCGCTCAATACTGGAATACGATATAATAGTCTGGTATCCTTATTTGACCATATGCCTGCAATTGAGACTTGAGCTGGTCAAAATATCGATTCCTTTCTCACGCAACATATGTCGTCAAAATTGATCACCCTCGTCATGATTACTTCCTCATACAGACAGCGTTAAGTATCATCTCTCTTTCTTCTCGTCTTTATGAGGTGGACATCCGATTCCTATCTTCTCTTCTTAATAGCTCCCTAGACGTTCCTGATCTCATCGCTAGCATTAACTTCCGTGTCCCTTCCTATTACGCCAGAAATCATGCTCCTTTTGGCTTTTCTTGTTCCTTTTTACTCCACTTCTTGTGGTCATAACCATCTTATTCATAAGAATAAAATCTAATAATCCTAATAATTAAATATCCTATTAACTCGATATAATATTTAACTATACCGTTAATATTACTTAAAAGTATGTAATATACTCAATGATATGTATATTATCAATTATACATCTTAAATAATTCAATAGGTTATAAGTGTATATATTATATAAACTGTGTATGTTTAGAAAATCAAATTACTAATAATTAGTTCTTATTAATTATTTTTATTAAATATTAAATATTCCTAATTAATAATTAGTCCTGGCATCAATGAACTTTGCTAAGGACTGTGGAGAAACTATCATTAATTAAACCATTAGGTATATTGACATATTATTATTACTGGTTAATCAAAACAATATGAAATAGAACAATAATTTCAATGAATGAATACTAACACTACCATAGTAAGTCATTTTAGTTAAATTCAAATATCCTGGTTTTAATGATTTAGATTTGATATATATTAAACTTGACATTTTTTTTAAACTTTTTTCATCTCCACTCTGACAGGTCTATTGGATTTCTCAAAAACGAGTTTTTCGAACACTGTAAGACATTTCATTTCATTTTATATTATTTTATTATAAAAGAGATAGGCATCTTCATTTTTCTTCTTCAATTACTATTTTTGTCTTCTTTCACGACTATTTTACTCAATTTTTCGCCCATCACTTGTTTTCAGTTTCTTGAAAAAGTCAAACACATAATATAAAATTCAAGTGATAAAATACTAACTGTTATAGCGAATTTTAATTGAAATTTCGATTGTTTAAAAATCAATTAACTAAGAATCTAAAAATTCGGTAGTAATATATTATATTATACCTATTAATAAACATAATAATTATACTATATATTAGCAATTTATAGGTATATTACAAGTACCATAATAAATTGTATTTTTAAATAATACTAATATAGACCAAATAGCATTCATAAACATTATTCAGTTCATCATAATTGTGACACCGTTTTTCGTTTCAATTTATTCAAATTATTACACCAATTTATGTTATTGTGTAAGAATACTATAGGTATATACTGTGACATATATTATAATGACATATTAATATTAATATGACATATATTTATAAAGACTGTGGAAATCGTTTAAATATAAAAATCAATATCTAATACAGTTTAGCTTTAAAAAAAAAACAAAACTCCAACATTGTACAATAAAATAGGTCAGTAATTAAAATATTATGAAATATTCATTAGTAAGTACCTAAATATATCATCAATATATACTGTTTTTCTAAGAAATAATTTTGTTACAAAAAAAATGTAATTACAGTTTCTTTAAATTTAAATATAAAATACTCCAGAAATATTATAAAACAAAGCTTTTTTTCAAGGAATAATTTTCTTTTTTATAGAAATAAAAATGTCATTAAAGTCATCAATTTTTATCGTTTCGCCAACTTATATGATCATCTATACAGAAAGGCGCACGGGATAAAATACGTACATATGTAAGTACTATTACCTACTATTAATTTTAATAATACACATAAAATATAATATATTAATAAAAATAAATTTATCTATTTATGTATATAAATATATATGTATATATTTTAGTAATAGGATCTAGAGGTACATATAATATGCCAACTTTGAAAACATGCACTATAAAATACGCGTGTAAGCCCTTATTTTGTCGAAAAATGCCTTTTAACTTGTATGGTTTGAAATATAAAACACGAAAATAATAATAATTTTCAACAACTTTTTATTTTTATATTTTAAATATTAATTCTGACCGTATTTTTTATAATTCAATCATATTTACAACAATGAAAATACGTTACTTCTTTAACATTCAATAAATTCACATTCAATATAAACAACGCTCATTGATGAAAACAGAAATTCGAAATTCAACAAAATTAAATAAGCAACAGTATAGACAACATATAATATAGTGAGTTAACCATATTCACAATAGTAAGACAATAAAAATGAATTTTGTATGATAAATGAATACTGTTATTGTATACAGTGGTGTAGTGGAAGGTATACGTGCAGGGTATATTTATAACGCTGAAATTCTAAAATGCGTATAGGGACGAAAATAAAACGAATCGTATCGTATCGTATCGTTAGCAATCGTATTTTCCCTTAAAATAATAATATTACATTACGCATTATGTTATAATTTTCGTGTATTTTTTTTAAATACATTTGTTTGTTACTATGAATTCCAATAAATTCCAAATTTATTTTAATTACAAAACAGATGGGTAAATATCGAAATAAGTTAAAAAAAAAAAAAAAAGTATTAATAAGTATCCAGCCGTATAGGTAAGTACCTTTATTTTCACTCTTAACATTCATTACGTCACGAAATGGTAAAAAGTTATTTTTTTCTTATACATTTTGATACACCTAACTCTATGAATCATCCAGTGTTAAGAGGACGCTACATACCCAGATTTTAAAGTGCTATGTACAAACAAACCTTATCGAGATTTTATACTACTTTAATGTAACATTAGGACACAATATTGCGTATATAAAATACACGTTTTTTTTCTGATACGTTTTCACGAATTTCACCCCAGACGGGTTTTCACTTATTACACGAGTCAACCTATAAGTTACAAATTAAAACAAAAAATTATAATTAGTTGCAATTAAATAATAATTTTTGATCCCAGTTTGAAGTCGTTACTATATAATGTGGTGGAGTCAACTTCACGATCGTCTCCGAAATGTTGTCCTTAATCTCTTTTATATTGGATATTGTAACTCTACAACCATTATTTTTGTAATTATATGTATTTTTGTAGACAAAATAATCGGTGTGTCATAACTTCATTAATGACCAACTTTATTGCTACATTTTACTATATGGAACCCGACAAAATATTGTTGTTTCTATACACAGACCTACTCAATCAAGGAAAGTGATCCAGAAAGAGACAGACAATAATCGTTATTAAAATCTATTATTTGTTTGAAATTGGAATTTTGTTTTACTATAAAAGCTAATTGTTATAAAACATTATTAATTGGTTATACAGTGTGTGTGTGTGTGTGTGTGTGTGTGTGTGTGTGTGTGTGTGTGTTATTTTATATTTTATATTTTTTATTGCAAAATTTAAGTGTAAGTATACCCAAAATATTATTTACAACTACGCCACTGATCATATATTATATTATGTCCAAAAATATAAAAATATAAAAAATAAATGTATGTGTGTATACATATTATACCTATACTTATCAAATCAGTAAACATAATTCAAATTCGTAAATACCTATACATATTATGTTATTACTAAAACTGATATAAATGTATCAATTGATAACACGCTACAGCCATAATTTAACCATTAACCATAGTACGAGTAAATTGGCTAAAATAAAAATGTAGATTTTTTCAAACATTGATTGCGTATTTTGCATATGTAAATTTCTGAGGAATTGTTTTCAAGTTAGCATTTTATCTAAAATGACCCAAATTCCTTTGGTTAGTTTAAAATTTAAATGCCATACACGCAAAGAACTTAATACCGTAATTCAGTATAAAACGACACGAACGTAATTGCAGATCAAACCAGTGAGCACATACACCCTCTATATCTATAGTGCTCACTTTTCCCGTTTCTCTTATCTCGCACGCATTTAAAAGCTCTAATTTTTATCGTTCAGATATGATGGTTTTTCTGTTTTTTTTTTTTTTTTTTTTATGTATATATTTTATACTTTATTTTTATTATTTGTATCTCTAATCGGTTTATGTCGTGTCGGTCAAAAAAGGTCACGTTGTGATAAAAATGTCGGAAAGATCCGCAGTATCTAGCGATATTCGGCAAGAAATATTTGTAAAACTGTTTGACGTATTGATGTAACTAATATAGTTAGGTATATGAGATCTGATGAATAATTTTTGGATCAAGAGCCGGCGGATATTAAAATGAATGAATGAAAATGAAATTATTAAAAAGAATTCCGTGTAATGTTACACTTTTTTAAAACAACCAAATGAAAAAAAAATTCCGTATTCAATGACATGCCAAAGTATTTTTTTTTTTTATATATATAGTCTAAATAATTTAACTTGTATAAACAAAATATATTGGAACCTTAAATAAAATATTATTTCGTGTTAAAATATCCACACAGCTAATGAAATGATAAATAAATTATATAAATATAATATTTCCTCTAAAATTTCAGGATAAACCTATAAATATATATAGTAGGTATACCTACAAATATTTAATGAAATATCTTTTATTTTAAAGTCCACGGAAACATAATTTTATGAATAAATATAAAATTATTTGTATTTATTAGATAGGTTTAGTAACATGGGTACATTTGAGGGAGGGATGTATGGCTCTCTTGAGGTATTTTTCATCATTATTTGAGGAGTATACATTTTCGAGCTTCAGATCCGCTCCTGACAGAACAAATTATAATATTTTAAATGATTTAATATCAAGACATTATAGAACTAATATAATACAAGAGATAGGCATTTAATATCAAAACCATTTATAAAATTTCTTTAATTTTCATAAGATAAAAAACAATGTAATTTTTGTTATTTGATTCTAAAATCAATATTAAATCAAAGTACTGGAATACACTTACATGATGTTATGTAAAAGTGCCTTTCGAAGAAATGTTATCTCAAATGTTAAAAATACTTTTTTTAATCTATAGGCATTTACTAAATTTAAATAATGAAAATATTTAGTAGTACCTATTTAATTATATTATTATTTAATTAAACATAAACAGTTATATATTTCAAAAGTCAATTTTCGTTAGACTCCAATGTAAATTATATATACCTACAATAATGTTCTAATTGTTTTGAATTCTGAGTGAACAACGCTTTACAATGGAATCTGACGGAAACATGCTAAAAAAATTATTTTAAATGTATAACTGGAACCTTAAAAGTATTTATTTTTCAATAAATAAAATATTTTTAAAAGTATTCAAAATACCGTATTAAATACTTACAAAAACAAATAGTATTCGGAATACTTCAAAATAGTTTTAAATAGGTACCTACAATACTTCGAATACTGAATTCGGAATACTGCCCAAGACTGCTAATATGAGACAAGAAGAAATAAAGAAATATCGATAAAATGAAAAGTTAGTTAACATAGTAAAAAATCGATATAATTCAGTTTCTAGAAATAAACACTACCTACCACACTAAAAAGGCCGAAAAAAACGACTGGCAGAAATGTGCGTAGACACACGTTCGCCGGCCGTAAATTTAAATTATTAAATAATCAAACATTTTATTTGGTATTTACTAATATAAATTTAATAATGATAGAAATGTGTGTAAGGAATGAAATAGATTTCGGGCTTTCAGCTGCCGAAAAGCGTCCACTATGTTTTATATGTATTTTTCTTGAAAAACGAGAACTGAACCGACGAACTCCGAACAAAAACCGGCATCGTCTGTTTACTCTCATCCGTTTACCCTATAGGGTAGGGAAAAAAAACCGGTCGTCTGTTTGGACTTTAAAATCTCTTGTTTGAATCTACTTTTACTAGATTTTCATAGTTGAATTTTGTTATGCACGTTTGTATCAAAACGTATAAGAAAAAAAAAGCGGTACGTTCGTTATCGTTTGGTGATGTAAGTACGTAATGAAAATTAAGCGTGAAAATCTTGACGATACTATCCGCGGTGTAACGACTGGACACTTATCAATACCACAGTATATACAGAAGGGAATCTCGCAGACATATTGAAAAATTTCTAAATTCAACAGTGTACGAAATTCCCGTTATTCTATGGTATTTGGTCATACTGATAATGAAGCATATTATTATTATATAAAATGTCTATGGATATCAGCATTTCTAATGTAAACATATCTAGAAATTATTATCATTATATGAAAATTCACTATATTTATGAGACAGTGTGACCAAAAATGTTTAAAAACAAGGAAATAGGTATTACATTTCTTGTACCCCTGATGAATTTATAGTATGGCCGACCTTTTTTCGGGCGGCCCTAAGAACCCATGTAATTTTCATCAATCAATTCCCATATCCTTCTGTATATTCTGTGTCAATACTATAATTTTTTTTTTTATCTTTTTTAGTTGTAATAAAAATAAATTAAAATCTTATAATTTATAATCATAAACATCATAAACAAGTGTATTAAAAAAAAAATAATTATACTTTATAAACTATTATAATGTATCTAATATTTTAAGTGGGAATACGATCGTGTGCCCGCGTAGGTATTCGTTTTCTTTTATTTTCTATATACATTTTAGAATTTCGACGTTATGGGTATACATGGAGCGTATATCCTCCACTACATAACTGTTTTTAGCCAATTTTAAGTAATTAACAATAATGAACAAATAATGCTGTCAAATAATATTGAGATCTCTGGTATTCCAAAAACTGCCAATGAAAATGTTACTGAGATGGTTAAAACATTAGCACAGTCATTAAAGTGTGATGTTCGAGATTGTGATATCATTGACGCTTTTAGAGGTAAAGCATATAGGAACATAGACGGTAAAATATATGCACACCTAAATTCAAAGAATACAAAATAATTGTTTATTAAAAACACGAAACTTCGATACAAAAATAATAATCCTTGACTAGCTAATGAAATTCATATGAATTTCCCGAAAAACAAAATATTTATTAATGATCAATTAACCCGACATAATAAAAAAATTATTACGGATATCTAAGGAAGTCGCAAAAAACTATAATTATAAATTTACATGGGCAAAATAAAATTTTTATGTGAAAAGGAGACGGAAAACAAGTCATCAAAAATCAAAATGCATAACCTAGAAACTTTACAAAAAATGGATCAAAATAAAAATATTGAACTGAACTGAACTATAGGACAGTGAACTGTGATTAATTGGTTTTTGAAGATATATATATATATATATTTTTTTTTTTGTTTTTTTTTTGATTGTGGGTATGTTTTTATTTTTTATTAATTGTTTTTCCTATGGAAAACTTTCATAATTTTCAATTGAATTTCTTAAATGAAAACTATAATTTATTATATTCCATCGAAAATATTACACATTTAAATGAAATTGTTTATTCTTGTAATGATTGTTTAAATCTTAATTTGAATATCCGTAGTATTACATAACACTTCGATGAGTTTAGTGTATTTTTAAGTTCATGTGATTTTGTTTTTGATATTATTTGTTTATGTGAAACTTGGTTAGAAGCAGATACATTCAAATTTAAAATTGACGGTTATATAAATTATAACTATTTTCGACAACTAAATAAATCAGATGGTATTTCTGTATTTATCTGACATTCAGTCCAAGTTAATTATATTAAATTAGGAGTGATCGATCATTATAGTTCTATATTTTTTAATTTATTATATAATAACTCAATATTAAACTTGGCTTGTATTTATCGCTCACCAAGCTTATTAGTAACACATTTTTTAAATAGTCTTAAAGATTTCCTTAGTAAGGGATTTGATAACAGCATTCATATTTTTTTGCGTGTACTAATTAATGATACTTTTAGTAATAATAAAACTCCTAAATTTGGGGTTCCACAAGGAACAGTTTTAGGGCCATTTTATTTATTTATATTAATGATTTAATTAATCTAAAATGTGATGGTAATATTTTTCTTTTTCGCAGATGATACCAATATCATAATATCTGATCTTGAAAAATGTAATTTAATTCCTAAAGCTAGTCAAATTATGAGTCGTATCAATGAATGGTTTATCTGTAATTCATTCCAGATTAATTATGGAAAAACATGTTGTGTCTTCTTCTCGATTTCGAAAACTAAAAGTTTTTATTGTAGTGATTTAATAAAAGTTCATGATAGTAATTGCTATAGCAGAAATATGATTGATAAATCTAAAAATAAGTGTAGTTGTTCAAGTATTAAATTAGTACATTCAGTGAAGTACCTTAAAGTTACCATTCATCAATTTTTAAAATGGGATATTCAAATTGCGGTAACGGTTAAGAAAATTAAGAGTTTGTTTTATAAATTCAAAGCCCTTAATAGTTTTTTATTACCTAATACATTATGAACAGTTTTTGTGCTCTTGCTCAATCGGTATACTCTTATGGGATATCTGTCTGAGGAAGCGCATATGATTGCCATTTAAAACTGCTTAATATGACTATAAATACATTATCAAGAATTACTCAAAAAAAAAAACAGTATCGTACTAAGACCAAAACTCTTTATAATGTATATAAACTTCTAAATTTGAAACAATTACGTTAAAGAGATATTATTAAATTTATATTATATTGATTTAAATGAAGTGAGGTTTAATCACAATTATAATACGCGCAAAAATAATAAAAATATATTTAGAACTAATAAGTGCATTATTGAATTTGGTAAGGGAAATCCTTTTAATATTTGTATTATGTAACAATTTGGGAATTGATATTAAGAGTTTTTCTAATTTTAGATTATTTATAAAACATGTTATACATAGGATATATCCTTTAATATAATAATTGTAAATATAGTATTTTACATAATTATTTTCTACTTACTTTTAATTACTATATATTTCATTGTAGATTTTAATACTACCTATTATTTATGTATGTTATAGTATAACCATTTAATATTAGTATATTACTTTTGCTTCATTTTTAATCCTTGTATATATAACCAACTTATTTTAGAACTCTTGCTTCCTACTCAAGCTTTGCTTTTGGAAACAAATTATTTTATATATATATTTAATTTAAAAACTGTATGATATTTAGTGAAATAATAAATTACTACTAGCTAGTAGTATGAGTTTTTATCTAAATTATGAATGATATTTAAATGATAAATTAATTGAAGAATAGTCTTCAGTTTTAAGTTACAAAGAAAACAAATATAGGTAATTCGTGACTAATCCCTAATATATAACTACTAAAAATATAATTTTAAATAATGAACATTTAGATAGACATACATAGATAGACTTATTTTTCATATAATATATATAGAATCAGAAATAATATAACAGCGTCGTAGTTTGATTATATTCGTATATACACTCGTAATGTCGAGTCCAATTACAGCTTTATAATAAATAATTATATTATATAGGTACTCGTTGAATATACTTTTAGTATATTGTACGCTCTTTCATTCATACGGGGACTTATAGAAGACATACGACTATATATTATATATTCGAGTAGGTACATCGCATTAGTCTGGATATGACACCTAATACGTTTAATACTATCTTATATATATTAAATATATCGAAAAATGGAGAGAATTGGCGATGACAGTCTTATATTTTATCTGTATATACCTAAGTCGATATTGCAAACCTAACCTGCGTGGGCCGGTACACCGTCATCCAAAGAGTAAATAATTTAAAGTCATATACAAGTACATCATTTTCATATCTTAACGTATTACAATCTACTTCAGACAAGGGTGTAAACTGGATGGAAAATCCCTTATAAAATATAAATTAACCTGATCTGACCGAATCGCATTGGTTTTTGGAAAAATGCTTTAGAATTCAAAATTCAAATTTGAGTATACAATTTTGCAATTTTTTCTCAATAGCACATATTTCAAAGAGAAAAAATATTAGCAATATACATCTAGATTAGTCGAAATAAGCAACATTGATAAAATACGTACAGGATCTAGACAAGTACAGGTGACAAGAAAGCAGTCGCATCCGGGACCCCAGCTTCATTTATTTTTATTTTTTAGGTTTGAATTAGCCAAAGTAGATAGAGTAGCTATTTGCGTGGAATAGTACGTTTCTCAATATCAAAATTTACCAATGATTGAAAGAGAAATTCATCATATAAATAATCAACAAAAATTGTTACAAAAAAGTAAACAAGAATATACCAAAAATTCCAAATTATAATAATGCAGAAATATTGTATTTATTAATTATTACAATTTGGAAACTGTCATCTATTAGTGGTCTACAAATATATATATATATATATATTACTATTTACAAATTACAATTTTAACAATTTAATAGTAAACTTCAATACAAAAACTATTACTATAATATAATAGTTTTTAAAACATGAACTTATACCTTTGTTATTGGCCAGAACAATATAAATATGTAATTATTTTTATTGATATTTATCAGTGAATTAAACAAAAATTGTACTTCTCTACTTATAACATAACCTTCACCTAGACAAATTCAATTAATATTATAATAGCCATTCGTAGTAAATGGAATTAACTTTTTTTTTTTTGCACATCTTATAGAAAATTATTACTCTATTCAGATTTCTTGAAAATCAGTTTCCTAAAAAAAGTGAGCTTGTCTGATTGTTGTATGGAAACCAAGCAGATAGAATCGAATTTGGAATCAATTGAATGGAATATGGAAAGAATAGATAAAATCAGAACATTCAGAACCCAATTACACTCGATTCGCCGCGATCGCGTATCTACGCAATTCCTTATCAGTTGGAACTTGACTCAGGACTAGAGTAAGACTCTCTCCATGAGCACGGTAAATAAACGCGAACAACTTTTTATCATGATTTTAGTTTTTAAAAAATGAACTATGATTACGTTTTATCTATTCGGATAAATAGAGTAACCGGGGAGATTTTCGTTTCATATACCTACGTCGACATATACAACGTGTAGCATAATATATTATAGTGTATACAGCACGTGTAACCGCGATATTTCGTGGCACGAATAATAATTATTATTGTAAAGCAGCGGTATGAAAACGCTGCAGGTTTTTATTGAGCGTTTTTTTTAACATATCGTATTTTTATTATTATTATTATTATTGATATATGTAATTTAATAATATATTCGTTTTGAAAAATTTACATACATACGCTTGTAAACACCACGGTCGAACCGTTCGGTATTTTATATAAACATACCTATATATTTACCCAACGCCATAATGCCCATCAATAAACAAAATACTTATAAGCACATGTGGCTGCATTTTTTTAAGGGTGGTGAATTTTCAACATATTTTCGTCCGATATATTTTGTTTTAAAACGAATGTCTTACACAAGTAAATAGGTACGAGAAATATTTGTCTTTTAACTGCCTAATCATTATGATAAATATAATATATTTTTTGCATGATGTCTGTATGGGCAAGAGCTTATGAGTATTCCACATGAAATCAACAGGTACAGGTAAAAAGGTCTGTGATAAATTTTATTCCAGTTTTAAACACAGACCTATTAGATAAATGTAATGCTTCCGGCTGTAAGTTAACACCACGGACTAAGATACTATGGACCGGTATCGCTTTGATGGAGGGTGTAGAGGGGAACGGGTCGCAAAAGTTTCATAAATGGAAATCTGGCATAGCTAACGCTCTATAACGGTTTAATTTAGAGTTAAGATATCATTGCCGTGATATTTAAA
>JAIPRL010010114.1:0-16198 GCA_025469235.1 Pemphigus obesinymphae
AAGTTTATCCTAGGATAAACTAGTTCGGCCTAGGAAAAACTAGTTTATCCAAACGAACTTAGGATAAACCAGTTTGTCCTAGGATAAACTGGTTTGGCCTGAAAAACGGTTTGGCCTGTAACATATACAAAACAAAAATGAAATAGGTACCAATGCATATTTTAAGATAGTAACTAGGCAACATAAATATCGCCCAGTGAAAATATTTTGTCATCTAGTGTATTTAAATATTTAAGATTGGGCGACGATTATTTTTAATATTTGAAATATACTATTGTGAAATAATTAGGTAATAATTGATAATGGATAAATATATGATTCTGAATAGATGCAAAGGCGTTTATTAATAGCGATAAATAATCAAGTATTAGTACACCTGTCTACTTAAATTTTAAATCGTATTAAATGTATAAAATTCTACGGACACAATAATGTTTGAAAGAGAGTGACTGGGGACATAATATGATAGTTACTGAAATTGAAATATTTCAAAGTCACGTGAGATAAAATTATTGGTATGTAACAGAAAAATTCTGTGTCATTATAAACATATACAAAAATCAAAAAACTTACAATAACCGTTCATTAATTAAATATTGTTTTGTAATTAATATATGACATTTGGACATAAATAAATTTATATATATATAGATACAATATACCTATTCTTGCTTATTTATAATTTATAAAAAAATTAAATGTTAAATGTATTTTGTTTTTTGGTTATTTGATTATTTGTACGAATGTTAAAGGTTGTCAATATTTTCAAAAGATGATTGGGAAAAAGGTTTAAATTTAATTTGATATTACAACTATAATTTTCTTTTGCGTATTAGGTGTATTATACATTGATACATTACCATTTTTTAGTAATTATACCCTCCCATAGTATTTCCCCTATACATTTTTTTTAATAACATTAAGACCTAAAGGGCAAGCATAAAATCCTCATATATATATATATTTATATTTTGGTAAATTTTTGATTGTCACCCAGTGAAAATTCCTTAAATATTGCACTGATAAGTAATGAGATTTCGTTTTTAAACAATTACTTTTCATAAAACATTTATTGATCTGTCAAAAGATACTTTTAAGTTTGGAAATATATTAAAAACATTTTTTGTAAATATTAAAAAATCAATTTCTTATTCACACGTGCGAGACGCGTGATACAATTTTATACAACGGAGTATTTTCGCTTCATTTTTACCTATAGCTATTTGGGACGAGCGTTTTGAACCATTTTTCAAAATTATATATCATTCTTTTGCTTTAGTCAATTTTTATAGTTTTATACCATAAAATAATTGAAACGTGATATTTTTTTATGATATACAATTTTTCTTCACAAAATTAATTTTTCCTATGTATGATGAATACATATGAATGTATAATATATAAAATCGATGAGGACACCGGCTAAAACATGATCAAAATAAACAAAAAAAAAAAAAGCCGACCATGTTTTTTTTTAATGTAATAAATACAAAAATTTGTTTTATCAACTTAATATTATTTCTGTTTTTAATTAAAAATAAATCTTTTTTTCTTATTTTTATTTTTATTCACAAAAATTGTATTTTTGGTATATTATCACCAAATTCATCAACATCATATCTGATTTACTATCTTCCATGAACTCTTTTTACACATGCCATATCGTCGTAAATTTCATTAGACATTTTCGAAAAATTATAATAAAATAGGTAGGTACTCCATCATATTATTTTTCTAAGTACACTTTGTATGCTATGTACAAGTAAATAATACTACAACGATTTATATATACTATAATAATAATAATAATAATACTGAAGCTATACTTTCTGGAAACCCATATAATACTATTTAATATATATATATATATACCTATATCACATAATTATAACAATTTATATTAAAAAAATTAATAGTATTACCCGTCCAGTTCATCCGCGACATTGGCCACCGTTACATTTTTAAATTTGTAGGGATTATTAAAATTGTGGAAATACGGATGTGTTGACAATGTAATTTTTTTGAGGTTATCTCTACGGAATACTCCCGGTAAAATAGTGATTACCCAATAATATCCATTATAAAATAAAAATCGCACATTGTAGGTTCACATATTGTTCAGTTTATATTTTTGAACCCCTGATCTGGTCAAACGTGTCACGTCACCAAGGGCGCAGATGAACTGGAAGGGTTATATCATCATCCAAATATAAAATACATTCAGCATGTTGACATAAAACAGTTCAATGAAATGTCAGACAATTGATGATATGAATATTATTTATTTGATAAATAATTCCGTCACCTAGATATTTTACGGCCTATTGCTTTGTCTTCGACGACCTTTTTAGATTGGGACGGTTCGTTAAGAAGACTAGGCACCTGCATTTGCGGTCTCGGTCTATCTAATGGGCAATACAGCAAAATTACAGTACGAAAAACAATTAATGTGGTATCTACGTTAAAACACCAATTACCAATTTTAAAAGAGAATATTTTCTAAAAAATTACATATCGTCTTTGTAAAATATTGTTTATCAAAGAAGTTACAGCGTTTTAAAAAAAGGAAAACTTTAATGCTGTAACTTCTTTAATACACAATATTTACAAAAAAGACGTCATTTTCTAGAGAATATTCTCCTTTTTAAAATTGGTAATAGATGTTTTAACTGGAATTTTAATATAGACACCACATTTATTGTTTTGCGTAGTTTAATTTTGCTAAATTTTCAACTAGATAAATGGGGACAGCAATGTGAGTGCACGTCCTCTTAAAGGAAATTTACCATCATTCTTAACAGTAATTAAACAAAAAATATCTATATAGGGTACAGTTATTGGCACCTTAAGAAAAAATACAGGTTTAAATCAGTGTATTTAATCTGTTACCATGGTTGAAAATCTTTCACCAGTTCCTATCAATGAAAAATGTTGTTATCTTTTGAATTTTGATATTATATTATGTATTGGTTTAATACTTCTTTTCAAATTATTGGTTTTTTACAAAATGATCAAAAAATACAGTTATTGGCACCTTGATTCTATTATTGGCACTATATGTTAGAGTTATTGGCACCCATACGTTTTCGTTTATAAAATTAGGCTTCTTGTTACTTTTTCTGAAAATAATATAGGTAAATAGGTATAAATTATCATTTTTGAATATTTCAATGCAACTTAACTCACAGAAGTAAAACTAATTTACTCATACACTATTAGGTAAACTTTCATTAAATATAAAAAAAACCAAACATTTTATGTTCCTAACTTGAAACAAAATATAACTAGGTATATATTTACCTTGTATCATTTTCAGTTTTACAATTTAAAAAAAAAAATCATAATTACAAATTTAACAGTCTTACATGTTCACTTCATCTTTTGAAATAAGAGAAATAAAATTAATTTACATACATTTAGAAATAGATAAATTTTTATTAAATACAAATAAGTAACATTTTATGTTCCTAACTGGTAATATTAATATAATGATCCTTGATATTTTAAAATTAATATAAATAACTAAGTGTAAGTAAAAACAACATTTATAAATAATAATAATAATTCTAACAATTATAGGCACTCTTTTTCCAAATTAAAAACATATACCAATAAAATATTATAAGTACCTATGAAATAAAACAAAATATATTTAACAAAATAAAAAACAAAAAAATCGAGACTAAAAACTTAAATTGTATAGGTTTAGTCCACCTTCTTAAATTAAATTCATATACTTTAAAAATTATATAAAATCATTAACAATTTAAAAACTTAATAAAAACCTACACCACACATAATTTTATTTACAAATCAGTCTTAGAATTAGAGATCACTGGTTTAAATTTTTTTGGCACTTGATACAAATGTACAGAATATCATCAGATCCCAAGCAGCAGTATTCTTTTGGATCTAAACACTTTAAATGATATAATCTGGTGCAAAGAGTACATACTCTAGACCATTGTTTATGTCATTTAAATTATTAGCACATGCAAAACAAAGACCTAAATTTTTATAAAAAAACACCGGATTTTCAACTGAACTCATTTATATTTTCAACAGCATCATCCTCTGGGTCTGAAAGTTCTGTTATAGTTAATGGCTGGGCTAACTCTTCACTTATATATGTTTCAGGTTGTGTATTTTTTTATGTAGATGGTTGGAAAATCTCTCACAATATTTGATTTTTTTAAGTTGTTTTTAGGCTCTTTTGACTTTTTCATTTGTTTATTTTCAAGTTTCTTCTTTTTTTTTATTGTCCTTCTCCTCTTCAATTGATCTTCTTTTTTTTTCTTTTTCTTCATATAATGTTTGCCATTTCTGAGATGATATTACAAAAGGTATTCTTTCATTGTTTCTTGTGGCATTGGGGTATAACGCAATTAAAATTATGTTTAATTGCAAACATAATTTACTTAACTGATATGTTAAATGGCTTTTATGCCCATTGACAAAAAGTATTACTGGAAATTCGATTCCGCTTTCAATAACAAATGGATAGAAAATATTAGATATATACTCATAGAATATTTCAGAATTCATCCACCCTGTGTCTGACCGACCAACTCCCCAATTAGGGGAATAGAATCCAAGATATTTTGTGGTACTCTTTTATATTTAAATATTACCATAGGATGACACATCTGTCAAAGAGCATTAAATGAAAACATTACTGTAATGTTTTCTTTCTCGTTACCTTTTGCTATCTCATATATATCTTTGGACCCTTTTGGACCCAATACACATTTAGTTTTGGGACAAAGCGAAAACCCAGTTTCATCCCCATTGAATACTCTGCGGCCATTATTCAAAATGTCAACTAAATTTTCCTCTGATAGATAATTATGAATATCATTGAACCATTTTTTTGATATTATGTTCACTTATATTGGCACTGGCAGAGGTAACATATTTACTGGTCCTTAATGAGATTATTGGATGTCTTCTTAAAAAAGCTTTATACCAACCAATCCCTAAATTAAAAAAGTATTTGAGGCATTTAATTATATTCAAATTCTAAGTATTAAATTAATAAATATTACCAGGTAAATTATTTTTAAATGGACTTGGCCTCTTTAGTTCATCTAAAAACAGTTCGACACTGTTTTGTAGATCTTCACGCCTTCTAGGAAATCCTTTTTTACAAGATTCAAGTAACCATTTAACCAGTGTTTCTTCTTCATTTGTAGTTAGGGCTGTTGAAGGTCCACATAAAAAATTTTGTTTATCTATGTTTTTCAATCTAAACTGTAGAGTAGAACGAGCAACTCCAAATTTTTCGGCAGCCAATTTTTGTGACATGCCATCAATATGAATAGCCCTTATAGCTTCATCGATGTTATCAAAATTGCTCGTTTTTTTTGGCATTTTGTCTATAAATCATTGAAAATAATTAACAAGATTGTAAATAACTGCTTAATTAGATGGTTAATGAAAAATTATCCAAAAACTTTAAAAAATATAATAGGTGCCAATAGTTATATTATATATAATTTACACAAATTCAATTATTGGCACCCCATGCCAATATCTAAAATAACTGAAATATACAATATAGTTATTGGCATCTATTATATTATTTAAATGAAACACATGAATGCATTTTAAATTATATATTTAAACTGTAAATGTTCTTAAGATTCAGAATAAACTTGAACATTACTGTTTAAGACCATTAAAGTACGAGTAAATGCTTATTTTCATAGCAGTACTTGTTACGATTTTAAGAAATTACTTACCTTTTTTAAAGTCTTGTTCAGCATCACTTTTTGAATGAAATATTAAATCTTATCAGTCATAGAAAAATGATAACATTTGGCACATATATCAATAGGAGAGTGTGACCAATAATTAAAAAAAAAAAATCTTTTTAAAATCTAACACAGCACTATTTATTGATAAAATAAGTTTGATATGCCAATAACTATACCCCTGCCAATAACTGTACCTTTTACCCCATTCATTCACTAGATATTTAAATACTGAAATTAAATAACACAATAAATATTGAAGTATTTAATACCGATATATAATGTAGGTATAATAATATTATGATTATCTTTTACTTTTTAGTTATCTTTGAGTAAGTAGGTACATATTATTATATGGTTATTAATAGATTTGACTTTTGATTAATTTTATACAAATTATTAAAAATACCCATTTAAAAAAATTTAAATTTAAATTCAAAATATATAAAAGACCATGCAACCAATTTTTACATATTTATATACAAATAAAGATTACTCTTTTGAGTTAGTCTTTAATCTCGAGTGAAGTTTTAAAATAATTTGAAAATTTCTAAAGTTAAATCGTATATTTTCTCATTTTCCTTGAATTTTGGAAGGGATTTTAACTTCTAAAACCCCCACGCGTTCGTCCTTGTCGTAATAATAGATAAATATATATATATATATTTAAAGCAAAGTAAATACCAGTATTAAACGGTATTTTTAAGAACCGGTTAATAGCGGTTCTAGAACCCAATTGAAATATTTGAACGCTGGAACCCGAACCAAAACCGAATTTTTTTTTTCCAAGAACCTGAACCAGAACCAGAACCGATTTTTTGATTAGGTTCCAGTTCTTGTAGAGTACGTAACAACTGATTGTTAATATTGTGATTGTTATAATATAATGATTGTTGTATAATATGTGATATATTATAAGAAAAGTATGACGTCAATATAACAGTAAAATACATACTTAGTGAAAATGTAAAGGTTAAAGTCCATTTTTTCGGAATTATAAGAAAATAAAAACAATTGATTCAAACGAAGGCATAAATTATCTATTTTCCACCTTATTTCTGTAGTTTTTTTTTTAACGCTTTTATTGAAAAATCGAAACATTACGCAAAAGAAAATTAGGCACGAAGGTTTTTGAATGATAACATTACCGGCAGAAACTATTGGAAAAATTTTAAAACTCCTACACGAAAAATTGTATAGTTACATACATAAATAAAAATTATATTTTGTGCATTTTGATAAAAAAAAAGTATAAAAATGCCAATTAGATGTCTTATGCGTTACGCTTACAAATAAATAGTTGAGGTACTCTAAAATTTCTGAAAAGTTAGTTAGATACATACAGTTCCTCACCTCTCCCCGCCAATCCTTACACTGCATATGACTCAGCTATGTTATTCTATACGAGTAAGAGTACTATAAGAACTTCTTATTAAAAAATGATTTTAATAAAGATATTTTCGGGGGTGGAACTTACATGTACCTTTTTTTGCCTGCCTTAATTGTACCACATAAAGTTTTCAACGTGAAACGCGGTATGACAAGGCACATTAAGACCCATGATAAAAGAAAATTTTCATGTAGTATTTGCTAGAAACTATTCAATCGACGAGAAAATCTTATCAATCATTCAAAGAAAGATTTAAAATACTCCTATGATTTTTAGAATAATATTATATAAGCCTTTTATTTATTTTTAAGGTAAAACATGAGATTATCATTTTCGGAAAAACAACAAGAACCGATTATGTTAGATCCAGTTACACCTGGCACTCAATTTGAACCTCCGATCAATAAAAAAGTATGGAGTAAAAAAGATATAAAATAGGTGGTTAAAAAAGAAGATTTGCACTCGCGAAAAAGATCGAATGAGAATTATGCATAATCAAACAAATTAGAAAAGCACGTCCGAATCTAGTTATTACAGCAGGTTTTGTTGAAGTCGCGGCATCGCATTACCGTAAAATTGTATGATATTATTAAAAAAATATCAACAGTTTGACTAATTATGCATCATTCCTAAGCTCTATAAAGTCCGAAGCGATAAAAAAACTTGGTAATTCTGCGAGCATCGAAGCAATTAAAATTAATTTAAAACTCACATCAAAATATATAATATCTTATGAAGATAACTCAAGGAAAGATCGAGCCTTTAAAACATCTGTTGGACCGCTTTTTGCTGATAGTGAATTAGAAAATATTATTAATGAAGAATCAATGAGTAGAGGCAGAGGATTTTCTCTTAAAAAAATCAATGGAATGCTGTGAGATATATATTATTATACGTCTATAGGAGGATCATCATGCATCCCATTACCTGCTTTTATTAAAAACAAAAAAGCGGTAATAAACCCGCAAAACTCAAACGAACAGTGTTTCAAGTAAGCGATCCTTGCAAGACATGTAACAGGAGAACATATCGCGTTGGGAAAAATTATAAAGTGCTTGAAGAAAAATATAATTTTTCTGAATTGATTTTTTCTTACCCCTCTGGACGAAATTATAATATTTAAATAAAATAATCCAAACGTGTCGAAAAAAATTTACGGACTGAAAAATGACTTCCAACCACCGCGTAAATTAGAAAAATATGAAGTGTATCCACTAAAAGTAGTCGATGAAGAGAAACCTGAACATTTTGATTTGTTTTTATTAGCAGATAATGACAGATATCATCATACTTACATTTCTAATTTCATCCGTAACCATATAACATTACACGGACATAAATTAATTATCTATAAAAGATATTTTTTTTCCTTCAATGATCAACCACTATAAGTTAAGTGAGCAGGAGGCACCAAAAGAACATAGAAAAATCTGTAGCTCACGTAAATCTATTTTACCAAATATTCCATTATACAACGGTAAATCACAAGGTGTTAAACCACAACCACCTTTCTGATTGTTTCAGACAGACTCTCTGTAACAACTGCAACCTAAAATTAAAAACACAACATTTCATTCTATGCTTTCTACACAATCTCTCTAATTATGACACGCAATTTATTGTAACAAAACTCGGTTACGATGAACTTGCAATTATCGTCATACCAAACAGTGAACAGAAATACATTTCATTCTAAAAATATATCAACAACAATAACTTTACTATAAGATTCATAGATACATTCCGGTTTATGGCGTCAAGATTGGTGACCTTGGCGTCAAATCTTTTGACTGATGACTTTTCCAAGTTCAAAAAAACTGTCAAGGTATTTGAAGTTAAGGATTATAGTGAGAATATGTAATCAACTGATAAGAGACATTATGTAAACAACACGTGATGAGGAACAAGGGTGCTGTGGATGCCAGAGAGGTGATAGAGTGGGTAGTAATAGGTGCTGCGATGAAAGAGTGCTGCGGTGCATGGATGCTGGGGGTGCTCCGGGTGCTGTGGGTGCTTGGGACAATTAATAAAAAACCAGACCACTTATATGGAATACGAAAATATTTTAATCGTGATTCAAACTCGGCGTCCTTATTTAAATGTGCTGTAAATCAAAACACTTTGATATATACATGATTTCTGTAAATGTAGCTACTATTATTAACAAAAAAAAAAAAACAAAAAACGATAGGCATAAAGGATTACCCGGCCAGGGTTGACGCTGAAAACGATGGTTGTATGAAAGAGAATAATAATAATAATAATAATAATAAATCGTATACCTACTCATCTGTGATTCCTTCTTCGTTATTGTGTATAAGTCGTGTATATTAAGAGGCAATTCGTCCCAATAGACCTTCTGGATTTCCCATTACTATAATACCTATAACTCATTTCTTTTCTTATTCATATTCATATTATATTCATATTCATTTCTTAAATATATAAAATTTAGTACCGATTCGTTTTGCGAACTATAAAAACGTTTAGAATAAACTATGCATGTATTCAATTTTTAATTGTATTGAAATTATATGAAAAATCTATACATGGTATTTAAACTAAAAATGCAATCCATATTGTGCTCATATTGTATTTACTATAATTTAAATACTTAATAAATAATTACTCTGAGCCAATTTATCCAAAAATATTTAATAAAATATATTTTCCTTCTTCTCCTTTGCCTTCTCTTCCAACCATTTGGGAACGGCCACCCTAGTCATATACTTCCAGTTAACCCTATTTCCCGCCTCTTCATTTACCCACGATATTCTTCCTATCATTTGTCATCAGATTCAACACTATTCTCACTATTAACATACATTTACTTTATTAATCTGACTGCCTCAGTCTCTTCATACTCATTCCTTATTGTATTCTTTCTAGTAACTTCACCATCCACCTTAACACTCATCTCTGCTACACTTATTATTTATTCTATTTTCCTATCTACTTCTCATTATTCTGCTCCATACGTCATTGAAGAACATACTACTGCCTTATAAAATTTAACTTTTACCTTAATCGAGTTTCTTTTATTTTAATTTTTAATGTTAGAAGTTAACTTTGAAAAAAACTAACTTAACTTAATTAAAAGTTAAAATTTCCTAATTAGGAAAAAAAGTTGATATACCTATTATATTGTAAAAAGGTAAAAAAAGATGGTTATTCTTTACGCTCAAAAAAACTACTCAGGACTTCTTATGCCTGAAAAAGTGTATACATGTAAAAATAAAAATACAACACGTCATTTTAAAACCCATGCATAAATAAGAAATCAGAAAATAACTTCTAACTGCCAAGATAACTACATTATTGTTTGACTCACACTAATGTAGTGTAAAATAAGCAGTACCTACTACTTCAATATATTTTCTATACTGGATGGACATAAATGCCAGCTAGCCTCCATGTAGTTAAAAAAACCGGGCTCAGCCTAATATTCGTGAACGGCCAACGTCGTGACGTGTGCGTGAGTGGTACATCGATTCTTAACCATTATTACGTACATGCTATTCTAAGTACCTACTAAAATTGCGTATAAGTACCAAAAAGTAAAATCCCATTCAAAAATTTGCATTTTTCTCCGGGCAAAATTTAAGTTAATTTAGATACTTTTGTATAAATTTATCTTGAAGTTAACACGTTAATTTTAATAAAAAAAAGTAACTTATTAAGTTAAAAGTTAATCTGAAAAAAAAAGTAACGCGTTAAGTAACTTAATTAAAATTAACTTAACTTTTAACTTAATTTTAACTTTTAACTCGTTAATACACAGCCTTGATTATCCTTAGTCCTTTAACTTTAAAAGCTTCCCTCCACTCTTTAAGTCTATCATTCACTTCCTCAGTATTCTCTTCTATCAGTACCATATCATCTACATACAGCCTGCACCATGGTACCTCATTCTTTATAACTTTTGTTATACTGTTCATAACCAGAGAGAATAGGCAAGGTCTCAAAGCCGAATCATGATGGACTCCCACTCTGACCATAAAATTCTCTGTTTCTCCACACAAACTTCTCAATCTCATACTCGCCACTTTATGCACATCTTTAATAATGTTCATATGCACTTTTGGTAATACTTTCATTATTAATGTCCACTTGGAGATCTCCCAAGAAAACCTATCATAATCCTATTAAAAAAAAAAAAATCATATTCAAATCCTATATTAAATATCATTAACAATGGCGTAGGAATTATTTTTCACTTAGGGGGATATCTCTTAAGGTTTATATATATTTTTTTAGTTTGTAATACATAAAAACTCTTACTAATATATTTAAATATATATGTATAATAAGTACATAAAATACCTAAGAAAATGTGAAATCAGTATAACATAATAATGTAAGCGAAAAGTATAATACTTTATAGTTTTTTTTCTTTATAAGCTTACATATAAGACATATAAATATTAATATTATATTATATATTATATTATGTAGTATTTATATCATTTACTTAATATGTGTGAATATATATGTTATGGTAACATATTTACGAAATTAATAATTAATAAAAATGAATAACTACAAACAAAAATCTTTGTATACCCTAACATATATTATAATGTATTTTAACCTAACCAACATATTTGGAACAACATAATATCACAAATGAAATACAAATGTATTTAATACTTTATGGAATAAATTATTTAATATAATAGTCCTATTTGTTTATTAAAGTATTATACTTATACAATATTTTTCATATTTATCAATATATATATTTTTTTAAACAGAATAAATATAAATTAAGTACAAAATAAAAATAATGTACTTTTTCATACAACCTCCACGACTGACTCAGATAAGGCAATTAAAAACTCGTGTATGTATATTTTTTTTAAGATGTTGATAAAATGAACGACAATTTTTCTATCCTATTAAAGGATATCTAATTTTTATTATTTTATTATTTACTTATTTATTTATTTATTTATTTATTTATTTATTTATTTATTTATTTATTTATATTATGAATTAACGGGCATCTGCCCTTTTACAAAGAATATAATTTAAACAAATATAAACTAATAATTATATAACAAAACAAAAACCAATACAATAAAAATAGTTGTAATCAAATAGGTAAAAAATTAAGATAAAAATAAACAAAGCAGTAAAAACATTTCAGATGAATAAAACACAAATAATGGAAAAATAATAAAAAATAATAATAATAACAAAAACATAAAAAACAAAAACAAAGTTATTTATATTATATTTTAATTTTAAACTACTTATCTTTTTTTATTCTTTAAATAATGAATATATTTTAGTAATAACAATGATTTTGTTTAAAACAATTACGAGAAAGAACAAAAATATCCAAATGAATACATATATTATTGGATAAAATTAACGAATGAAAGAGAAATGAATTTGTACCACTATTAGTTTGGTAATGAGGAACTAGAAATAAATCTGAATTACGTGTTTTTTAATATGTAATTCGAATATAAATTTCAGATAATAGCTCAGGACATATAATATTATAATTAATAAGATCAAAAACAAGCAATAAATTAGTTACTTTGCGTCTAAGAGAAAGGGGAATAAGGCCAATATAATCTAAAGTTAAATGGAAGGAGTCCCTTGATAAAGAAATATTTGACATGAGCGAAATCTTTTTTAAAAATTTGTATTGAACATTTTCTATATAATTTATGTATTTCAAATATTTACAAGACCAAATTACGGAGCCAAAATCAAGATTAGATCGAACTAAAGAGGTATATAAGGTTTTTAAACACAATGAATTTCTGAAATCTTTAGTATTTCTATTTATAAAGACTAACATCTTAAGTGATTTATTAATAATCATCTTTTGATTATATTTAAAAAAACATCACTTTGTAAATATATCCCCAGATCTTTGATTTAATTTACTTTGATAAGAGAAATAAAATCAATCTGATAATTAAAGATAATTGGATTTTTATTTCGTGTAAATGATATAATACGAAATTTATCTATATTTAACGGTAATAAATTTATTTTACTCTATAAAACAAATTTATTAAGATTAAACCGAAGAGATTTAGAATCATTTAAAAAATTAACTGTACAGAAAATCTTCGCATCATCAGTAAATAATATAATTTTTATAGAATTATCAAGGACTAGAGGAAGATCATTAATAAATATCAAAAATAGTAATGGACTTAAATGGCTACCCTGAGGAACTCCTGATAAGACAGGATATTCATCAGAAAAATGAAACATAATTTTAACTGCTTGAGTACGAAAAGGAAGATAAGAAAATAACCATTTTAAAAAGTTCCACACCAATACCATGATTTTTTAATTTATAAAATAATAATTTATGATTTACCTTATCAAACGCCTTTTGAAAATCTGTGTAAATAGTATCTATTTGAGAACCATAATCAAGAGCTTTAACAAGATAATTGTGATATAATAATAAGTTTGTTTGAATCGAATGTTTTGGTACAAATTCATGTTGAGAGAGGCTTATAGTATTACATAACAAATTAGATAATTTTTTTTGAGATAATAGCTTCAAAAATTTTTGGCAAAATTGACAATTTAGAGATTGGCCTATAGTTTTTCACATTTGGTTTATCACCTGATTCATGTACGGGAGAAATAAAATATGTTTTCTAGAAAAGAGGAAAAGTACGGTTAGATAGAGACAGATTAAATAAATATTGTAATGGCTTAGCAAGAGTTTGACCGCACATTCTTAGAAAAATTGGAGGAATAACATCAGACCCAATACTTGCATTATCCTTAAGTGAAGAAAGAAAATCTAAAATTTCGTGTTCATAAATTGTAATTTAAGTTAAATTAATGTCATGTAACTGATTATTTAAAAACTCATAACTATCATTGTCTATATTATTAGTTGTATATACTGAAAAAAAATATTTAGCAAATAACTTTATAGTATCATCCATATTGTTAGCAGAAATATGGTCCAAAAATACCGAAAAGGGAATAAAGGAACGGTTAGATCTTAAAAAATTAATATAATTCCAGAACACTTTTGGGTTAATATTAATATTGTTTTAATTTTTTAACAAATGATTTACATGAATTTGAGAATATAATTTTTTATAGTTACTTCATAAAATAGAAAAAATTTTATAATCTGTATGAGAATTAGAATGTTTATATTTTTTATATGCCTGTTTTTTTAATTTAATTAAATTTTTCAATATAAAATTGGACCAATATATACTACGTGAATTATAATTATTTAATTTTATTTTAGGAACAAACATATTAAATGTATGGTTCAGAATTTCATTCAGATTAAGAACCGCCAAATCGATATTAAGATTAATTAAATTAGACATTAGATCATTGCTATTCAAAAAAAATATGACATCATTCAAGTTACACGCATTAAAATTATATACAACTGGACTTGAAGTTTCCGAAAGTAATTTATGTGTGATAATGGAGAGAATAAAATCTAAAGGCGGGTGATAAGAATCAATTAACGGCGTAAGTGAACAGCCTAAACGTATACAATCAACGCAATTATTAGTTAAAATTAAATCCAAGATATCATTACGAAAATTAAAAATATTATTAACTTGTTTTAAATTCAGATAACTAATAAATGAACTGATTATTACATTATAATTAGGATCATTAATTAGGGTATAATCAGTAGAATAAAAACCAGATACATTAAAGTCACCGATAATAAGTATATTAACTAAAGAATGATCAATAATAATACTTTCGACCAACTCACAATGTTTAATATATATATTTTTATGGGTATTGGGAGGAATATAAACATAGCCTAATAATAATTTCACATTATTATAATTAATCAATACAAAAATTTGATCAATACCACAAATATTATCAATAACAATACGTTTATATTTAAAGTTATTTCTGATGGCTAATAAAACTCCACCGCCTCTACTAATGTGAGGACCAATTCTATCCGCTCTAAAAATGTTGAAATTAACAAATCCAAGTTCTAGATCATTAATATTATCATTTAACCAAGTTTCGGATAAGAATATTAATCTCAGTTTAAATTATTAACAGAATTACGAAAAAATTGAAGTTTTGTCCCAAGACTTCATACATTTTGATATAAAACATTTAGTTTAAACAATTTTGAGAATGAGACTGAGATTGAGTAGAGAATGTTTCTGACCTTTTCACAATTTTCGGGACACCTTTTAAGAACTTTATCGTTATATCTATTTGCCCTTCGAATTCGTAGATTTAACTCCTCACGTATTTTCTTCATAGTCTCTCTTTGGTGCAAGTCCGATCGGTATTTATATTAATCGATGCTAGAGGAGCGTTACAATGTAATAACTTACGTTTATTCTTGATAATTTCAAATACATCGGATTTTAGAGCAAAAATAACTTTAATTGGACGTAATTTTCCAGCTTGAATTCGACCAATACGAATAACTTTAATCGGAACAATAGACGTGTCAACCATTATAGCTTTGATTGCGTCATTTATTTGTAAAAGATCAAATGTGATACAATCATTTGACTGGTTAGAATTGCATTCTTCAATATTATAGAATATTAAATTATTAGCACATTGGTTACGTTCATTAATTTCGTTGAAAATAAATTCACTTGAATGATGCACAGACGTATTACTGGAATTCATATTTTTTTAGATTTTCCACTTCAACTAATCATTTTTTTATTAACAACTTTAACTCTGGTAGTTCTTTAAGCCCTTGTTCAGAGGCATCACAAAATTTTTTAAGAGACCTATTTATTAAGAGGATGTCAGCGCAAACAAATTTTTACTGAAAAACTCGTGTTAGCATTTCTCATTTTTATCAACTTACAAACATCTTAGAAACATGAAATAAAAAACTAATGATAGATAACAACATTATCTAGCGCTTTACGGAGATTTTTTACGAAATTTTAATTTTTTCAAGAATTATAGTTATTAATAAAAAATAAAAAGTGTTGAGTTTTTAACGATTCATAAAACATGTTTAAATACACGTATCGAAAAACGGCTCCGTTCGGCACTAGATAATTTTGTTTTTTATCATTTGTTTTTT
>JAIPRL010010115.1:0-16198 GCA_025469235.1 Pemphigus obesinymphae
AATGGTGAGTGATATGAGGAAGGTGGGAGTAAGTGAAGAAGATGCGGGAGATAGAGTTAAGTGGAAGTGTAGGACCAGGGTGGCCGACCCCAAATAGTTGGGAGAGAAGGCGAAGGAGAAGAAGAATTGTTCCTATAATTTGTTGATACCTATATTATTTTAATATAAAAATTACTATTATATCTATAGGGTACAAATATATATCCGTAAAAAAAAAAAATACCTATTTATTTTTTGGGTGGGCCGGCCAAAGGCCAGAGTAATATATAGGTGGGCCGGGCCCACCAAGGCCCCCCCCCTAGCTTCGTGCCTGGGAGTTATACACTGCAATTTACAGACGTTCTAAGAAAAATTATCAATTAAAAATATTGAAGTACGTTTCAAAGTAAATTGTATGTATTTTCATGTCACTATCATTTTTTATCTGGTTTTTTTTTTAGTTTATAAATTTTTGAAAATATTACTTTTATGTTTTTTTTTTTTTGTCAAGTTACAAATAATGTTTTAGTATGAACCAAAAACTAAATGTTAAAGAACAATATTATTTAACATCCTATATACCTATAGCTGATTTTTGAAATTATGTTTCTATAAATATTTTGAATTGTTAAAAAACCAATTTTTTAAATTTCTTCGAAAAACTTTAATTCTTTAATTTATATAAGCACTAAAAAACATTCACACAAGACACTAAATTAATTATATTGTTATCTATATTATTTTTTTTTTGTTTCGTATTTTTAAGATATTTATAATTTAATAAAATGAAAATTAATGATAAAGGCGAGATTTGTTTTGAAATTATGTAGCTGTGACTATCTCTTATTAAGAGGATATACATGCGTTTCAACAAAATTAAAACACGTTCTCACTTTCTAAGTTCAACTTCTCTACTAGATATTGTAGATTTAAAATTTAAACAGAATATGATAGATGAGAATATTTATTAAAGACAAACATAGTTTTTTTTTTAGTTAAAATAATTTTTTTTTTTTTTTTAATTTTTGGAAATTAACGTTTTCAATCACAAATTTTAGATGTTTAAATCGTTTATGTTTATCGAATTAAAACTCTATGCTCGATATTAGTTTAAGTTCTCTTATTTTATTTAGTGTAATTATTTCTCTTTTGTGATAATTTTTGATGAAACTGAGATCAGAAAGCCACAAGTTATTTTTTAACAAATATCATGATTACACAACAATAAAAAGTGATACAGATATGAGACTATTTTTAAATTACTTTTAAAATGTATAATATATAATGTAATAACATTTTTTAGCTATTAAATTTTCATTAAAAGTATTTTATTACCTATTTTATTTCAATAATATAATATAAAAAATATTTGTTAAAATTTTTATATGAAATAAAAATGTATACATTTAGGTTTCAAAACATAAGGTGAGACACCTTATATCCCCCCCTCCCCCATTGTGTTCATCTGTCTATTCGTAGTTATTATAGTTGTACATAGTTACGAGTTTGTTGATTTGGTTACCAGTCAGATAAATATTATTTGTTTTATAATATTTTTCTTGGGTAATTACGAGGAACATTGTTGATTTGGTTACATATCATGATATAGATATTATTCGTTTTGTCTTATAACATTTTTAGATTATTGTTTAAAATACGTTTGGAAACTGAGAATTTAGCAAATTCACAGAGTGGATTATTCTGACCTATTTTACTATTTACCTGTGCTAATGGAGGGGTCCGGACCCTTTTTCACCCCCTTGGTTGCTCCACTGTTGGGTGCAATACTGTTGTGCGTAAATCTTTTTGGATTACGATTTCGAGTGTTTTGTAGACTGGGCGTGAAAATATTTGAATTTCCATGCGATGCTGCCAGATATGTTTTTAAATACTAACATATTATGAACTGGCAACTGGTCACTCACTCGCTCCGCTCACCCGAATAGTTTATTTAGAAAATATCTTCTGATTTGCTATGTTACAGGTTAAGTTAAATACATTTTTGGTATACTTCTATTATGTATATAATACATTATTAAAAATATAAATAATTAAATAGCTTATAGCTAATGGGTCAACATCATAATGTTTTTATGCACAAAGGTACATATATTTTATCCTAAATTCGAATTCTTTTGTCTGACCGAAACTATTGTAAATAAGGCCAAACGCGCGTAATCGTATTTTACTAACAATATGTGTAATACTGTAAGCCATGTGTAAAAATGTAGGTGACATTTAAACTTCGTTCAAAATTAACGTAATGATAATTGAACTTCAGTTATGTGCTTTAATTTTCACCCATTTTTTTTTTTACATTTGGTATCCTGACTATATACCTGTAAATGAAAGTAAGTCCATCGAGGTATACGTAAAAAAATGGGCGACAAAAAGGCTTTAATCGAAATTTTTAAGGTGTCAATAATATTAGGCCTATAATATATATATAGGGTATAATTGCAATTTACATTGTTTACGTTTCTATTTAATACAGACTAATTTATTATCCTGAAATTGGTCAATTGGTCTAATTTTCACCTCGCTGATCTTATTGACATTTGAAATCTTGTTGATAATAGTTTAATATAACAACAATAGAACATGTTAAGGACCTTTTTTAGGATAACTATACCAAATTAAAAATAAGTGAATAATCATACCTCCCCCCTCCATCAGTCATTTGATTTTACCCACGGATACTAGCCTTTACTCGATACCCGGTGATCCGAACGCTTATTGTTATGATTGTTCGCCGACGAGTGCTCATTCACTCGGGACTGGCTGGCTTCCAGACCATCTTGCACCAAGTTCCCTTGTGAAGTATCGTTTTTGGGTTTGACCATGACGGCACCGGCGAAAGACTGGGTGAGTCCTGCGTAGAGTCCGGTTGCGGCGACGGTCCAGAGATATGGCGATGCTGTCAGTCGGACCATATTTGCGCGGAGTCGAGCTAAGACTTCGTGAACGGAGCAGTGATGACTTAAACGACGATACAAGAGTGCGACTGACGACGAGCATAATAGTAAAAGCGTTACACTTCTGCCGTTTCAATTCGGTAGGTATATCAAACTATTTGCCGAGCATGTATTGTTTCGAGTGTCGCCGAATTTCACAACGACCGAAGGTCGAGAATATTATTTATTATCTCATTGTTTTTGACACGGTTGTTATAATAATAAGAATAATATTCATTTTTGTTTTAATCACGTATACTTTCACTGAATGTTACCGTTTTTAATTGACGACGAAATTACGTAAATTATACGTTATATATAGGTACCTACCATATGTAATAATGTAATATGTATATTAAGTTAATAATACGCAATCGTACCACCGATTATCCTCAATTTTTTTCAACGATTTAATCATATACCTATAGTATCCTATATTTTTCAAGTTTTCAGGATACTCAGGATATTCATTTATTTTCGTTACGGTCTCCGATCGCCGTTTACATGCGACACACATGTGTGCATATTGTAATTTTTTGTTGTGAAATTACGAGTATTCCTATATATTATGTAGGTATAGATACAAGGTATATGTGTACATGTGACCGACGACCGGCGAGAAATTTTCGAGTTGTTTCAAGTGCGGAAACAGTTAATAATCGTACGTTTGCACTTGTGTTCCGTTCGTAGAATTTATGTCAAAATACACCTCGTAATGGTCTACTGTTGTTTAAGACAAGTTGACTAATTGATTTAGATATTTTGGTTCATCCTATTTACGTAATAAATTGCTCGAAAAAGTCGGCGAAATTGTTAATCTTAGCCATCACGAGCTTGTTATTTATATACTCTACGGGTTGGATTGTTATTCGAATATACCTACATTTGAATATACGTAGGTACTTTGTCCGTTTTCGTGCTCTTCTCGTTTCTATGAAAAATTCTAATGGTTTTACAATGATGTTTATTTTTATTTTTTTAGAGTAATTTTTGACTAAAAGACTTGATTCAATCGCTATACGTTTACTCATTTTTTCGGTAGGACATTTTGTATTTTTCCGTAGGTACCTGCTAAAAGTTCAAGGTTATTTTTAATTCTTTCTATATAGGTACTTATAATATATATAAAGAAAACAACTGAAAACAGCAAAAAAAAATAAATAAATAAAAATAAACGTTTTCCTCTTAAATCCGATAAATGTATACACAAATTTAAAATGTTCAGAATATTATGTATTTTACCATAATACATACAACATAAAATGTTCAAAAATATTTATAGATATATTTCCAAATTTTTTTTTTTCAAATTTATCGAAAGAAATTATTTATCTATCATTGATTTTTTAATACAATAATTTTGTGCTTTAATGTCTACATTTTAATAAGTTAGAGTAATTTATCCAATAAATTAGCGGTTCCCAAACTTTTTTGGTTCACGTCTCCTTAAAAATAAACACAATTTTACATGCCTCCTATTGTTAAAGTTAAAAAAGTCGTTCAAATATAGATGATTGAAATTATTACGTAGCCAGGAAAGTTCTTTATTATTATTTTAGATTTGAAAGAGAAAATAAAAGTTAAAATATTTAGTTAGCATATTTACAGATATCTGCCTGCATTTAGTAAAACATCATAATACATATATTTATTATAAAATACAAGTATAATACAATTAAGACCCCTACAAACACGTCGGTTTTAAGGGGTTATGCATATGCGATTTTTGAAATCCTGGTGGGTTTGTATTAACCTTGTGTGGTAAATGATAAGTAATCTATATGGTTAGTATGGGTATATCACACGGGCTTATCACTGAGTTGCTCGCATGCCCGCACGTACAGGTATAAGTCATGATGATTATAAAGTAAAATATTTTATTTTATTTTCTTTGATTTGGACCTAAAAGCTTGACAAAATTAAGTGCAATTTAATATACTTACAATGCAGGCCTGAATAGACCCTCTGAGTTACCGAGTATAACTCGGTGAGCTACCTGATATTTGGGCCAATTAATAGTAATGTGTGATTAAAAATATAAGATCACATAGTGAAATTTGGAAGGTACTTCATAGCCGGTACTCTATAGTATATTACTTTTTTTTAAAGGTTGAAAACTGTTTTTGAACCGGTAAAATTCTTATAACTCGGTTGGTTGGTAGCTTTCATATCCGGTGCTGTTACAATGTTTCGATTTTAATTAAAAAAAATTCAGTAGGCACTCTACTAGAGAATGTTGGGAATATTTTCATATTAAGTTTTATTTTCCTATGACAAACATTTGAAATTAAAATTTCAAAATTATATATGTAAATTTCTAAAAATTAAATCCCTTTCTTCTATAATTTTATTTTTATCAAAAATATAAAAATTCTGTATCAAACATTCTGTAGTAAATAGAACTTACAGAATCTAAATATATTTTAGCTTTAATTTTGTCAGAATTTTATTTAAATCAATGAAATAATACAAAAATTTCAACCGTCTTAATATACAATCTTAATAATAATATAGGTACCTACATATTTTTTAAAAATTATAATATTTTTTCTTGGTTACATGTCTGAATTGTTGCCATCAAAGTGGCGTACTCGTGTTTTCTATTGCGACCGTGAAGTATTTCATTTAAAAACCGCAAGATCGCGTCTTGTTAACCGTTGTATGAAAAGTCTTGTGGCGTGTACCAACGTTTATGGTTATAATTGTACAAATTAAGAATATACGTGCTCAGAATTGCATTACAGGTGTTAACGACAAGTAATTACTTTCTTATGGAAACACAAAAGAGAAAAATATATTAAGTTAGTTTCCTGGTTTCAAAAATAAAAAATACAAGGGATGGAAATTATCGTGCAAATCTTCTCTTAGTGGATATTTATTTTGGTGAAAATTTTAATCGAAAATGTGTTCAATAAAATAAGTAAATATTCGATACAAAAATAATTTTCTCAAAATACTATTGTAAATACTTTATGAAAATGTACTTATTAAAAAAAGTAATCGATACTACAAAAGGATTAAAATACTTTTACTCAAACAACTTGAAATTTTTTTTATATCTACATTATAAATAAAACATACTACTTTAAATAATTCCAATCCACACGAATGCTTACAGTACGAATCTTAGAAACATATTTAAGCAATTAAGTATTATATTATGTAGTTTACTTAATTACTTAAATATATACATATTTCTTAAAATAATTTAAAATAGGTAGCATACTATACATAGTACTATTATGTATACCTGTACAAATTTTATTTGATGAATAAAATTAAAAACTATCTATATTTATATTGTTTCAAATAAATCACGAGTTTTCCACATATATTATGATTATAAAATTAGTACACATACCTCTTTCATATTGATCATTATGTCTATATTAAAAAGTTTCACTTCTACTATGTGGTCTTAAAGTGCACTCGATGTTTTTGATGAGTACATCTTGGGTACGTCACACATTCATACCATATTGATTTTATTATGTACTTATTGTAAATTTACGTATAGTTTATTATAAAATTAATGACTGTATAGTGTATATTATCGTGTGATTAAGATTTTAATTATAATATTTTTAATTTTCGTCTTTGTATGTTTCAAAATAAATGACGTCGTCAAAATTAAAGTTTTAACCATACTACTATTTAATATAATAATATATACTATAGCTGTATAACCGGCGTTGACCGGATTAGATTGTTTTGTTTTAAATATTTTTTAATCTTTATAGAAACTTTTTTGTATAGGTACAACAGCAATCTTATGGCACTTTGTTTTCCCCAGTGTTTAATATTTTACATATTTCATTTGCTTAATTCATTTTAATAAAATTTTAAAAAATATTTTATATATTTACAAATATCACAGAATTTGACACTAGCGCCACCTATGGTACACAAACTTTTGCAGAAGGTAAATTATTCATAAACTTCTCAGAAGGTTTTAAAGGTTAATTATTCATACATTTATAATTTTTTTTATTTTAAAAGTATTGAGAGGGGGGGATGTAATTTTGAGGTTAAATGTTATGATATACGAAAAATCTTGAAAAAATTTTCGTCAAAAAAAAATTTCCTAGAATCTGATTGCAGTGCTACCTACCGGGTCCAATTGAGAATCTAAACTATCCGAGGACCCACCCTAACACACACAAAAAATGTCATTAAAATTGGTCCAGCCGCTTAGGAGGGGTTTGAATACTTACACACTGACAGAAGAAATATATATTATATAAAGATATGATAGGTAGTTAATATTTTAAAAATATTTCAGCAGAAACATTAACTTAATTTTACAATGAATTTGTGTATTTAACGAAATAGTTTTAAAAAAATACAAACTATATTTTGTTATAATATTTTCTTGAAATAATACTTTATTTTATAAATTATTAGACATCATTTAGCATTTGTTATAAAATATTTTGTGGGTAATATTGATTTAAATTTTCAAACGAGAAATCTGTATAGGCGCTATTTTATATTTTTTTACTGAAGAAGTGATCAATATATTGCATATTGAACTTAGTTTATCCATTGATTGGAAACGTTAGTGAGTGTGAACGTTAGTTAGTGACATTTATTGTGGAGTTGTGTTTTGTATAAAATACATTTAGGTTATTTTGTAGTTTTAACTCACAAAATAATGATTTTTTATTAATAGGATTATAAAGAATATAAAAATATTCTCATCCAAGACTTTAAATGTTCATCAACTTGTACTTAAAAAGGTAATGAGATTTTTATAATGATTCTATTCTGTTACGTATTAAGTCATCGAATGAATACGAAATAGTTTAGATATGTGTAATGTGCATACTGAAAATAATTAGATACTGGTGTGTTGCAAGATCAAGATGTACGCGATAGCTTGAAATCAAATATAGTATAATATTATTCAGAATATTGAAAAGCAATGATATTTAAATCAAAACATGATGTTGTATATTATGCAGCTACCAAATAATCGACTCACGTAATAAGGACGGTATTGAAGGAGAGTGAATGAGGGAGTATGTTTGGGGTACCTGTAGTACGTGTAGTATAATTATTAAGAAAATTATAGGACATAGACGATCGAAACAGATGAGTAGCGGAATGATTGTAGAATTGCTCATGATAGCAAGAGTGTGATATTCCCAAAAAGTATAAAACGCAGGTATCAAATATAAGTGACTATTGTGATCTGACTATGTATGTCGTCTGTGTATACATTTCCGAGTCTTAAAACATTAACCAATTTATTTAATTTGTTGAATAAAGTAACTCATATCAAATAAATAGTTATGACAAAGATTTATTTCGTAATTTCGTTAAATTAATAAACAAACTAAACTTAATTAAAAATGTAAATGTTGTATTTTTCATAAGCGAATTATTATTTTATTTATATTAGTTCTCAATAATCAGTATTATTGGGTACTTTTTAAGATAATATTTTAATGATATGAACTTATTTCTTAAATGAGCAATTGTGTTTCAAGGTACGGTTTTCAAGATGTGACAGATAAGTCGCGGATTCTGCAGGTCATGGAGACTGGTCTTAGTGATTTGTCGTTGAAGACTGACTCCAAGTATTTTTTTTATTGGTACAGCATGTCACCAAATCAGTCGTCGTGAGTTTTTTGAGTCGTTTTCATACTGTGAAGGTGTATTTTTATGTTTAAATTTTAAAGTTAAATATAACGTTAGCTTGGAATAAAAAATTTTAAATGTCAATGATTTTTCAAATCAACTTAATTATGTACAAAACCAGCTTTATAGCTTCTTTTTTTCTTGGTCTATT
This sequence comes from Pemphigus obesinymphae, assembly GCA_025469235.1. NCBI lineage: Eukaryota > Metazoa > Arthropoda > Insecta > Hemiptera > Aphididae > Pemphigus > Pemphigus obesinymphae. Next base: position 8,728 of record JAIPRL010010115.1, read on the forward strand.
AATATAGATAATACAGAAATGGAAAGTTGTTCAGTATTATGTAAAAATAAAATATATTAACATTTTATATATATTAATAAATATTAAATAAAAAATTTGATAATGATGTACGATTCCATAAAAATTAAACTCATAATAATTAATTTTGTCATTTTAGTTGCGGATGCAGGATGGTCATTTCACTGCTCTTGGACTGGTGCGGTCACCGGTCATGACGACGAATTATGGCCGCACAACAGAATTCATTCATAATTATAATATGTAGACAGTGGGAGGCAACCGTCGCGGAAACTAGTTTCTGCGACTGTTCGCACTTTGGAAACCGTATAGATACTGTAAGGTTAAATCTAAATAATTTGTATAAATATAAAAATAAAAAAAAAATATATAAACAAACAGTTTTACATCATCTTATTTCTCAAACTCTAACATGCTCAGGTATGCACCTTTACATACTATATGGGAGTCTTAGATTGTTCTTGAAAGCTATAAGCATATAGCTACCATATTATTGGTTTGGTTTTTCACTAGACGCCATTAGCGACAAAAATCTGGTTGGCTACCTCATTTATTACCTGGAAGTTGAACCAGCAAGCCCAACTACTCATTTCGACCACTCTACCACAGACGACCCTATAAAAATGTATGAGTATATTACAAAAAAAAAAAAAAAAAAACCAATACGTTTATAAATAAAATTGATATATATTATAAAAGAAAATAATATATAATAAAAAAAATGTGGAAAGAAAATTGTACTCCTTTTTTTGTTTTTTCATTATTATTTGTAACTTGTCTTACAGTTGAAACTAGTTGTTACCTGTTATCTATTTTTTGACAATTATAGGTACATCTTTTATTTTATACATTATTATTTTTTATAATGGTTAGGTATATAGGTATATAGGTATTAGGTATATATATATATATATTATATATATTTTTTTTTTATAAGAGTACTAAATTTTTTAAATTCAAATTGAATTCATTTTTAATTTTAATTATATTTAATTTGTATAAATATATTGAAAGTTAAAACTTAAATTATTATTATATTGTTAAATGTTATTTTTATTATTATCATATTTATTATATATGTATAGGCACATAATTAGAATTCCTAATTTTATGGTTTTTATTTAATTTATATTACCTATATTATCGAATAAAATAAATTTAATATTAACTTGTCAGTTACATAACAAACGTTATAATTTTATGTTAGAATAGCAAATATTTAAAAAGTAATTTGTCAATTAAATTAACAGTTATAATTTCATTTTTAACAAGTCGAAGCTCAGAGTCGATCATTTAAGTTGACAGTTGTGATATATATATAGGTACAATATATAGCCAATGTAAACAAAAAAGATTCATATTTGACCAATTAATGTATTTAATTCAAGAGCTTTTTTTGATTTTTAAAAATTACACCTATTGATATATGTATAAAAATTTAAAGTTTCAAAACAATTGTTTGAACATTTTGCAAAAGGTAACAATAAATTTCCCGAAAAATCAAAAAGTAAATTGTTATTGATGTCTATAGCCTATAAGTATACTGTTGTGGCCTGTTATGTAATTTATGCATATAATTTGCATAATAACTTAAAACGTCAGAAATTATGATAAAACTAGATTTATAGATGTAATATATATATATATATATATATATATAGGGTCAAATTCGAAATTACAAGTTATTGGTCCAAAAGAGAGGAGTAACCGATGAATTATGGAAACCAATAATGTATATAAATAGAAACTTTGTGTAACAATTCTAACACGTTTCCAAGGTATAAAATCATGTAGCATTAAAGGTAAACTATCACATAAATTAACCTATTTATCATCCTATCATAATATAATATATTCTTATGCAACTGATCAATTTACAAACTAACTATATGTATATATAAATTCTAATCTATAATTTGGAAAATATTTTAAAATACATGTTATATTTATTTTGTAAGAATAAACCAGTGTCAACAAATAGCATATACATAACTTAATCTACTATATAATTTTATTAGATAATATTCGCATACACAGATACCACCGAAAAACTCCATAAATTCGAAATTATTGCGTATAATCCGCAGTTTAGTTAGTATTTTACATTTTTATACTGGTGAAACCTCATTTAATAAAAATTTTTTTGGATTTCTTAAATCTATTTTTATTTATGTATAAGTACAATATGTTCATAAATACATATGTTCCAGAATGAGAATTAATGAAAAACAAGAAACTAGAATTTCGTAATATATATTTCTGTGAATTAAAAGTACTAAATTAAGTTTAAAAACTTATTTGTGTAGGTACTTAAAGATATTTGAAATCTAAAAATGTTTGTGTAATTATAGGACGAAGTTATAAGTCAAAAAACATTTTCAGATCCTCTATAATTTAACAGCCACAATAAATAGTATATTGGGCAGCCATAAACGGATGTTGCGTTTTTTTAGTTTTGATGTTACATTTTGACATCATCCTGCATTGATTAACATAACGATAATTTCAAATATATTCAACTATAAATTAAAAAATGTCATAACACTATTTAATCTGTTTAAATGGAAAAAAAAAATATGTAATGTATACAATATGACGCGCATTACAAATGTTTATTTTCAACTTTTTTGTAGAACTTTTTAGTTATCGTCTCATATAATATATATGTATACGTTTTTTTGGTTTTATTATGTTACTTTTGGTCTGCCAAAACTTATTTTGTAGGAGATTTAGATTTAGATTTTATAGATTAATTTTTTTTCTTTCTTTTTGCAATTTTAGTTTAGAAGGTTTGAAACTTTAATGTACAAGAATTTTTGTATTGTTCCAGTAAACTTATAATAGTCTACACATTATATTAAATGTGGTTAGAGGAAGTGGCTGCAACAGTGGAAATTCTTCTCACCCGTTCAAGAAAAATAAAGTTAGATATATATTATTATAACACAATATAAAACGTATTTATATTTTATCTCAGTCTATCGAATGTATTTTTTTCTTTAATATTCATATTTTTAAACTAATATAGGATTATTTAATGTTGTGCACGGATTTTAGTACTGTAACTCAAAATCAAAGTAAAAACTATTATAAATAATTTTTAAAACTAATTTTATTATATATCAAGATTATTTTGAAAATATCCCCTCCCCTCATCCAGGATCTTTGTATATCTGAACTTGCATCATATTATCATGAATTATGATTATTATATTATGTATGTAAATATGTAATACATATACAATTCTGTGAACTTTAAAAATCAACCAAAATATATTATACGGTTAAAACTTTAGGCGCTATGTGAGTTTACTGATTTTATTACTTCAAAAGATAACGAATAAAATTAATAACTGATTTAATGTCTCGAATAAATTAAATGAATAATTTAACTTACACGTCTCTGGGCGTACAGATGTAAAATGTGTTTTTTTTCACCCTCGGGTAACGGACAAAGTTCGGATGACAGAAATGAATTGATATGGCCCCACAAATCCTGGCGCCAATCTATCAAATTGAGTGGTAACCATAATCATAAATATCCTTATAGTAATAAACAAACATTCTAACATACATAATTTGCATATCTAGTATTATTTTATGTTAGTCTTATTAGTCATATATTTTGGTTTAGAAACTATTCACTTAAACCATTTAATCGTTTTTACAGACTAGTATCTTAATATTTATATATTGCTATAATATACTGGTTACTAAAAACTAGTGATAAGTGCTGATATCAAGACAAATCTATACGACACCGATATAATATATTTATCCGATGTATTGCGATATCGTCAAAATGATCATTATTTTAGTATTTTAAATTACTTTTTAAAATTTAATTTATAGACTTGTAACTACTATACAAATACAATTATTAATGCTTTTTCAACAACAATAAAGTTGTTTGCACACGAACCTGGAAAAATCTATCGGCATTATTATTTTATATTTATGTGCATGGATTTTTGTGGAACACTGTACTGTAGAAAACTGAAAAACATTGATGCCATTACAACGAATGTACAATTTTGAATGAGAAATAGTAATTTTTTCATATTAATAAGGAAAATTATTTTTAAAATTTTTTAGTGGGTATTAATTCAATAATTGCGATACGTATACGATATCAATATTACAGAAATTACAATATCACGATACAATATCACCTAAATTTTAACGATATCGATATTTGAAAATCTTTGGCAAAATTATATCTATAAAAAAGTTAACGTCCATTGCTATAATTTAAAAGAAAATTATATTTAAAAAGAAAATTGATTGAAAATATTTTATGGAAATTGAAAATACACAACACATAGGTGGCGAAAATGTATAGGTTTTTATATTTAAATTCGCATATGTATCTATTTTGTTTATACATTTTTAACTATATTGGTAATGCAAATTTCCAGTAATTTATTAAAAAATAGTTATAAGCAACATGTAAAAATGTAGAATATAATACGAGCATAGTGAAATTGTTTTGTTGTTTAATGGTCGATATGTGTTAAAAAATTATTTTCAGAGTAATTTTTTAAAATTATTATTCATTATAAACAAATTTCCCTACTAAATTGTTTGTAGGTACCTACCTATAAAAATATATAGGTAAATATAAATAAAATGTTTTGCCTTTATTTACATTCTTTTTTATTAATAATAATATATGCATTAACGTAGACTGTTGAATAATAATAATGACGAAAATGAAGTGATAAAAACTAGAATAATACGAATATTACATTATACGATTTAATTGAACTTTAAAAAAAATGAAATGTTATACAGATGTAAATAAGAAATAAAATTATTTAACGATTGAGATTTTAATTTAATTAAAAATACATTTTGATTTTAAGAGGACGCTACACGTGCGATTTTTAAAAGGTTCTGTATAACCAACTTTTAAAAGATTTTAATAAAAATAAAAATCTAATAATTAAAAAATATTTAAATACATTTTAAAATCAACATAAAAATAGTTCCGTGCCTGTATTGCTTTTTATTTTTGTGTAATGACATTTATTAACAAATCCGTTTTAGAAGAAAAATGTTTTCTTCGGCCGTATTTGTAAATAAGAGACCAATGTCTATCTATTTTTATATCTATAAATTATCTGTGTTCTATCATTGTTATTTTTTCGATAGCAGAATTAAAACTGATATTATATTATCGCATAAAAAACAAAAATAGTTTTTTACAAAAATAATTACTTTTCAAGATTTAATATTTTAATAAAAAAAAAGGACGACTGTATTATAGTTTTAACTAGTTTATTTTTATAATATCAATAGCAAAAAAAAAAAAAATAAAAAAAATGTCATTGAAGGCTAGTTTTTCAATTTCATTTCCATGGGTTCATTTTGGCTTTGGATTAGTAAATTAAATATATATATAGGTATACACCTAGTGGTATTAAGGTATCATGCTGGTAGTTTCACTGAAATTCCAATAGCAGTTCCAAAGTTTAGGGAAAACTCGTGAAAGTTTGTTGTCAGGTACCTTGAAAAACCTCCTGCCAACTTAAAATAGGAGTTCGCATGTCAAAACAAATTAAACATTTCACCGCCTTAAAATGCATTAAGTCAGGACGTCCAATTAATATTTCGAACGAATGCTTATAGCGTGGCATGAATAGAATATCATCAACAATAATTTCTATTTTTCTATATAAATTTCTATTTAAATCATTGAAAATACTTCTATCTAATACATAAATATATAAATAAATATAATATAATATAATTATATCATATATAGGTACACGTTTTCTTTACCATTTATATAATATATTTAAATTAATGCAACACGAATAAATTATACAAAATTGTTTACGTATTTATTGGGTATTTGTTTAAATGCGTGCAAACATCTATTTACGGTATTTCCTATGTACGTAAATAATTGTATATTCACAAGCAATATAATGAATATTTCCTTAATAACAAATCCTTATTTTTTATTCGCGTAATTTAAAATTTGTATTATCTACATTTTTATACTTTAGAATTTTGAATCGAAAATCTATAACCTACATAATATTTGTACAAATAATAAATCAGTGCATTAAAATACAATTTAAAATCGATATGCCTACTTTTTTGGTCAATGAAGTACACTCTAAGGCATTCTTAATTTACATACTATTAATCGTTTTCAGTTATTATAGTTGGCGTTCCATATAATAATAATATATAATATATAGGGCAATTATAGGTATTGCATAATATATACATAATATTTATTAATTAAATATACTAACCAAATGTGAATTGTTCATTATCCATTAATTTCAAAACATTGTAGAAATATTGAAATTCCAATTTACAAAAATTATAAATAAATATGCGTTACGTTTTTAATATGTTTAATATAAAAAATTGGTTGCCGTTAAGTACTCCATTAATTATCCTAAAATGTAAAAATAGAGCGGAGTGCTTAGCGAGTTGGACGAAAACGGCCTCCCATTTAAAAAATTAAGACTCGCCAGCCCGTAGATGGAGGGGGACGGAGTAGATGAAATAAATAGGTAGGTATGTAAAATTAGAAAATATTATAATATTTACCATAGATACTTTGATGCCTTAAAATAAAAATAGTTATACAATATTTAATACAATACTTATAGATAAATTATGATTTATTTATTTACAATATTATTTTCAAGTCAAAAATGCATACATAAATCGTAAAGTATAGCCTAAAGTAATAAATAAGTATACAAAAAAAGTAATTTAAAATTGTATACGAGTGTTTAAAATTTCAATTCTTAATATAATAATTAATAATGATAAAAATGATTATTAATTATAAACTCATTAGATATACATTATCCATACTATCGAAGGTAGTTTGGTAGGTACTTAAATCTTATTACTAATCAATTTCAATCATTTTTAAAGTAAATTGAAATTATTATTTCGTATAATCATTTACATCGTATAATCTATTGTATTATTTATATTTATAATCCATTTTAGATTCTGAGCGTAGCGAGGGAGCTAGTGGTTTTACAATGATGTTTATTTTTTATTTATTTTTTCTCTGTTAACAAATTTACTACCAGAAGGAGTGCTCCGATCTTTACACTCATACCCGGTTTCCGTAGCAAATTGCATCTAGTTGGTACTTTTGACAGAATATTTTTCGATTTTCATAATAGTTTTTTAATGCGTAAACAAAAACTACCAAAAAATTACAAAAATACGATTTTGTAAAATCGAGAATTTAATTTCGTCGTAATTTCGAAAATAATGACTTGAAAATCTTGAAATTTTTATCAAATATTTAGTTTAGTAATATATTTACGTTGATTAAGATTTTTGAAATTTTTTTTAAATTTTGGTCTATTTATAGACATTTTTAGTTTTCGAGGTTTTTAAGTCCTAAAAGGAGTAATTTTCGGTTTTAAGTTCTGAAAATTTTATACAGCGTTAAATATACATT
>JAIPRL010010116.1:0-16197 GCA_025469235.1 Pemphigus obesinymphae
ATCATGATCGACACGGGGAAGGATAGCTACAAGGAACTAAAGGAATTAAGTTACAATAGGGAAGCATGGAAAACTGCAGCAAACCAGTCAAATGACTGAAGACGCAAAGAAGAAGAAGAAGAAGAAGATATTATTTATCCCAAAATTAATAATTAAAAATATTTGAGTCATTTTTAAGTAAAGGTGAATCAATAATTGAAGAAGAAGATTTTATGGACGAGAATATTTTTATAAATTAAATTAAGTGTATATAACATATTATATACATATATAATTACCTACATTATATTTTATCAGAATACTTTTATAATTATTTTACAAATTAGATCTTAGGTACTTTTGTTAGGGTTTCAAATTACATTATAATCAATCTATTTAGGTGAATTAACATTTAATTTGCTTTAAAATACACTAAATTAGACAATATATATTGGTGTTGAGTCACTTGTAGGATTTTTATTTAGACAATATTACATATTTGATACGAGTTAATATTATTGATAAGTAGTAGTTTATTTTATAGTTATCCTATTTGGTATACATTTTTATAAATAAAATATATTAAAATGCATTTTATAGATCAGATTTTTATATTTTGAAGTTAGAATATGTGAATTTCGGTCACTGTCGGAGTTTCAGAATGTTAAGTTATGTTCAAAACTCACTCCGGGATAACTGTTTTATCACTGTTTTATACAGACATATAGTAATTTTTAAAACTTTTTTTTTTTTTGTTTAAATCTATATATTTTAATATTATTTCTTAATTACTCAACTATTATTATCATTATTATATTTTTTCTCTGTTCATATATATTATCAAACATTGTGACATTTAATAATTGTTGTGCTATTATGTTTCATCCAAAAAATTTATATTTAAAATTTTCAACAAAATAAACCTTTTGAAACCAATATTAACCGGTTTTATGATTTGGGTTCTGGTTCAAATTCGGTTTTAGATAAAACGATTCTGGTACCGGTTACGATTCTACTTATATTTTAGGGTTCCGGTTCCGGAACCAGTTAATTTCGGTTCTGTTCCAGTCCCTGACACTAACCCTATTTTACTAGTTGTGAGTTATTTCTTATTAAGTTACCAAAGTTTTAGGTACCTACCTATTAAGTATTCATTATATTAAATTATAGTAAGTATTTTTAAAAAAGATACCTATAAATGAACATATTTTTTCTAGAACATTTTAAATGAAAATTATTAAGCTTACATTTCTATACATAAAATTTAAAAATTGTAATTCACCTGATTTTAATATTTTTAAAGGTTCAGGCGAAAACAAAATTCTTTTAACTTCAGTTTTTAATGTTTCACTAGAAGATGTCTGAGAAAAACGTTCAGATACAATATTTGATGAACCTTTGTCAAATGATAAATCAATGTTTTCAATTAATATTTTCTCAATTGGTGAATTGCTTATAACAATTTCTGAATTACTTTGTACTTGTTTTTCTGTTGTCTTATTAATTATAAACAAATGTAATTATTATTATTAGTTACATTAAAATTATATAGAAAATGTTCAACTTATTCATAGAATACATTTTAAATAAATTTACCAATATTAATAGTTGTGTATATTCAGGATTTTTGTCTGGGTCATACATATCTTCTGATTCAGATTCTGATATATTAAAATTAGTATTTTTTTTTAATATTAATTTAAACCTTAAAAATAAAGTCTTCTTGTATCTTTCTTCGTTTAGAACGATCACTTTTAATCATTTTGAAATTATTTATCTGTAAACCCTTGCATTTAGAAAATAAGTACCTATACTTAGGTATAATAGCAAAAGATTAACTATCCAAATTATTATATTGTATTGTATTGTATACCAGTTAGGTACCTAATTACTCTATTTTAAATCTGTTTAGTGCAAGGAGTTTTACACAGGTTCATCTTATTAGGTACAAAATTATTTATGGTCATTTCTATTGCTAAATTGTGCAGTTAATTCTATAAACCTAGGTATTTATGTATTAAACTCATAATTAAATGTTTATGCTTAAAATGAAAAAAACAAAGTTACAGTTGTAGCAACATTTTAAAATACGGTGTTTATCGTATACATACCCGTCTCGTCTTGGAAACATTTTGTACGATGGGGATGTTAAAGGTCGGCATTAGCTTTGTTTGTTTCGAAAAAAGTGTTGACCAAAGCATTCGTTTTGAAATAGTGTAGTCGGATTACGACAGCTTTGTAATAAACATTTTCCGTACAACAGTGCTTTCACCACAGAATAAAATAATTTTGTGCTTTCACTGTGTGGTTTCATGTTTTTAAAATTTTTAGTCATTATTGTAACCTATGATTTAATCGTGAATATATTTAATGTCGGGAATATAATGCTTACAGCGTATCCGACCGACCATACAAAACTTTTCAAAGTCCGCGCGCATCATACGCATCATATGAGGCGTATATGGTCGGGTAAATAATAAGTACCCCACCTAGGTCAGGTATGAACGGGCAATTAAATGGGCTGGGCATTAACGAGTTAAACGTTAAAGTTAAGTTAAAAAGTTAAGTTAATTTTAATTAAGTTACTTAACGCGTTACTTTTTTTTTCAGATTAACTTTTGACTCAATAAGCTACTTTTTTTTTATTAAAATTAACGTGTTAACTTCAAGTTAACTTTATACAAAATTATCTAAATTAAGTTAAATTTTTCCTGAAGAATAATGAAAATTTTTGAATGGGATTTTACTTTTTGGTACTATTATACGCAATTTTAGTAGGTACCTAAAATAGCATGTACGTAATCGTTAAGAATCAATGTACCACTCTCGTACTGGCCGCGACGTTGGCCGTTCACGAATATTGGGTTGAGCCCGTTCTTTTTAACTACATGGAGGCTGCTGATATTTATGTCTGTCCAGTATAGAAAATATATTGAAGTAGTAGGTACTGCTTATTTTACACTACATTAGTGTGAATCAAACAATAATGTAGGTATCTTAGCAGTTATAAGTTATTTTCTGATTTCTTATTTATGTATGGGTTTTAAAATGACGTGTTGTATTTTTATTTTTACATGTATACACTTTTTCAGGCAGAAGAAGTCCCGAGTAGTTTTTTTGAGCGTAAAGAATAACCATACTTTTTTACCTTTTTACGATATAATAGGTATATCGACTTTTTTTCCTAATTAGGAAATTTTAACTTTTAACTAAGTTAAGTTACTTTTTTTTCAAATATTTAATAAAATAATAAAAAATATACGAGTAACTTTTAACTTAACTTAGCTTATATTATTTTCAATTAACTTAACTTAACGAGTTAAAAAATATCGTTAACTATCCCAGCCTTGTTCATATAAATTATTATATTATCAATGCGTCGCACCGTCGTTGTGGTCGCGCGGTTACACAACTGTACTTTATACTCGTACTTATATCAATACCCGTGCCTCCAAACGTATTTCCGTGAATCTGATATATTAGATACATGATAAAAATAATCAATTTGTGTAAATTAATTCAAACACTTAAATTTTATCGTTTTGATTTTCGACTTTTTTAATAAATCACACGATATTAGATGTTCGAAATTCAACAAGTCACTTTGTGAGAATATTTCCGGTAATAATTTTCTCGAGAATATTCTTTATTCACATCGCTATGTGTGTGTTTAAAAAATGTAGGTATATGATAACAACACTATAGGGTAAACTTAGCTAACGATTTAAAAAATCAAAATACGTGACGGATAGTATATTATTTTATTGTTTTTTATTTATTTATTATTTTATTAACCCATATAAAATACATAATATACGATATACCGAAAGGCTATATGTTATAATAATATATATATTGGTTTACTTTTGTTGTGTTTTTGGATGATATATAATAGGTATAGACTATAGATATATTTGATTCTACCTCTGTAAGTATGAATGTCCGACGTTACAGTTTGTCCACGGAATTCATTTTTTTTTACATCGATCTATTCAGTATTTGTATTTTGTTTTTGTACCAATATAATATAACATAATATTTTATACATTTATAAAAATATGATTATATTTTTCACCATTAGTGTGCATTTTACAAATATTCATACCATTTTGATAACGAATTTTATGCTTCAATTATAACATAAAGACGGCTATATAGTTAAATTATTAATATCTGCGGTGGTGAATTACTTGAATTAGGGTTAGTGTTATCACGGTTACTATAGTAAGGCTAACCATGGTTTAGGTTACCGTAATATACACGGTTACCAAGGATTACTAGGGATTTCCTAGGATTAAGGTTTCTTCACACTACATTCTATCATCCATCATTTAACACGACGTGTTAAGAATTCAGCAATTTGATTGGCTGATTACAGTGATTAAATTTTTAAACGATCGTGTTACCAATTAATGTTACCATAGAGTTGAAAAATATTTAAATTTTCCGATGTGTGAAAAATTTTAATGGTATATTACTATAAGGGATATGCAAATACAAACGTATTCATTCACATTCCATTTGCTCAAATATTACTTGGAAAGTAACGTGGAAATATTACATGACTTCCTGATATTAACCTACAATCAAGTTATCTGAATAACGTTTTGGAAAGTTTGACGACTCGATGTAGTGTGAAGGCATCTTTAGGTACTGCAGGTTATAATCAAAATTGCTGAGGTTACAACCAGGTAAACAGAAAATTAAAAAAATAATAATATAAGGAAATATAAAAATAATCAGCGCCATCATTTATATATTATACGATTAAAAAGAATTATTCCAGTTATAAATGTTTCAATAGTTTTTAAGTAGGTACTATTCTTATTATAGACTTAAGATTCTTATTATAAGTCAGAACCCGGTACTTTTAGTGTGTGGATTATATAGACTTTGACTATAACTTTTACATAACTTTTCGTTAAATTATTTTTAAAACTATTAACAGCTGGCCTGTAAGATTAGCGTAGTATATATTATAATATATAGAATGTATTTACTGAATTAAATAACAGTTGATTATAATATAAATATAAAATACGTTTTTACTACCTACTTACTGCATTAATATACCTTCTATATAAAATATGCTTTGACATTCAATGTTTGATCTTTTTTTTTTATTTCGCAAATAAAAACTACTCGGAGCGATATCTCATTTATAAGATGTTGATAAATGCGTAATCATTTCCGCGAGAATCGATTTATTCATTTAACTAGGTACCTACTTACATTTCGACAATATTAATTAGTATTTACTATTTAATCTATTTAACATATAATCAGACAAATACATTCGTCATACTTATGTAATATATGTCAAGAGTGTTATTGATAGAAGTTTTGAAACTTCATCCATATTAGGTTATAATGTCTATAATACATTATAGGTACTTAAACTATTATAGATATTATTAGCTCCATAAAAATTCCTATAGCGTTATTACTCCTGTCATAAAAATATAAACAAGAACACATAGACACTTTTAAACGCATTTGTCCATAGATTATTTTAAGAATGTCAACAGTGTACAAAAAAGTATTTAAAATTAGATTTTTTTTAAATTCCAGGGTAGTTGATATAATATTATAGTACCGATTAATATTTTTGTTAAACACATAATGAGTATTTTTATGATCAAATAAGGAATTATAAAACTTTTCAATGAAAATTTTATTTCGCAACCTGTCTTACCTATAATATTGTACTTTTATACAGAAATGTTAAAATATTGATTATTTTGTCGTTTTATAGATAAAAATATAATATTTTCAAACGTATATTTATTTATTCGATATTATTTATAAAATGACATTGACTGAGGTTCTTATCTTAAATAATAATCACTATAATATAGTCTGTAATTATATTATCAATATAATAATATGGTATTTTAATTACACGTAGATAAGTATTTTTTTAGAAAATGAGGTGGGCGAAGTTTCGAGTTAATATTTATTTATAGTATTATTTATTGTACGAGAAAAATATCATGTTTATCAAATAAATAAATAATTTTACGCATATTCGAGCTTTTCAATATTATTTAAACAAAGTTTAAAATATACAGGTGAATAGTCGTTAATCGTCATCACGCGATTTATTATACGGTTTAATTGACATATTATCTGTCTTGTAAAACAAAATAAATGTATTGAAAAATATGTAATCATAAATAAATTATACATTTATAAATTTATAGTAATTTATACCTATATATAAATTAATATAATATCATATATTAGGTGTCATGTTATTTTTTAGAACATTTAATGTTTTCATATAGTGTAAGCATATTATATATAATGTAAATACATTTTTTTAACATTTTTTTTTTTTTTGATAAACAATAATCGATTTATTTTATTATTTATTATTTATAAAATCGACAGGGCTAGCGTTTTTTTCGGGCAACAATATAATATAATCGAATGATACATATGATGATGCATCAATTTCCGAGTTTTCTTCTGAGCACTTCCGTCAACACTGTCATTGTAGCACCGACACGCGTCCTTGGTACACAATAATAGGATACAATTTTTTATAAAAAATTACATTGCAGGAACGTCGAGAGCCTTGGTTTAAAATAAATGTATGAGATTTTGTATCCATTTTAGGACGTGGGACGGCCAATGTACGTTTTTTCGCCAACATAACTTTATATGGAATGTCTTGGCCGACCACAAAAGTAGCAAACGTGCGTTTTACAAAAAAAAAAAAAAAAATTAAAAACAAATACATAAAATAATGTAATAATATTAAAAATAACTACGGACACTAGTTTAAATAATTATGGGCGCTGAAAAAGGACTAAATTTTGCTCGTCGGAAAATATATGTTTGACAATAACCTTGAGTATCGAGTTGCTCTTATACCGAGATTATCTATATAGGTACATTTCGGGTGATAATAATATATATTATTGTATATATCATATATATCATATGTATATGAGTAATATGTGCAGCTTGTAATATTGTTAATGATAATATGTATTTTACTCGGATAATTGTATTTTTTCCCACAGTTTAATAAATGTATTATTCTAAAGCCATATTTATACTTGTAGGCATATAACAATGTTATCCCTATTGTCTGATACGAACGATAGATTATCATTAATAAGGGACAACATTTTTCAATGTGAAATATACTGTCCTCGTATTGGTAAGTGCAGTAACATTTTTTGGGAAAATGACATCTTGTATTTTTTTTTTGTACATCTGATTATAAAGTAAACGACGCATTTTAAAATCGAATTTCAAGGTAGGCACTAAAACATGGTTTTATCCGTATGTGAATGACAATTTATACAATGATAAAAATAAAACGCAAAATTATTAAAATTAACAATAATATATGCTGTATAATAATATTACACTTTTTTACAATTTGGTTGTTACTGCACTTGCCACGAAGATGAAAGTATTGGTACTCTATGTGACCTTTACATTTTACGAAAAATCTAAAATGTATGCATTCGTCTATACTCATTAATGATTCGCTATAATAATTGTTCAATGTTTTAAATTGTGAGCTAAAATGTGTTTTACAAACAAAATGTATCCCTAATAAAATGTTATAATATTACGTATACTCTGATATGTACTACATTTTAGTGATTTTACTCTATAAATTATTCGATTACTGGACAAAATCGAATGCACTAGAACCGATATTGGCGATCATATATTATATTTTATCAAGAAATATTTGAAAATAATGTCGATAAATGTAGATTTTCAAAATATATGTAGACATTTCTTATTATTGTATAGGAGGTACCTACATACGTTTTAAACACGATATCTTTACATAGGCATGTCAAGCCTAGCCTTTGGCCATGCCAAAAATATGTAATATTTTTTTAATATTATACGATTTATCGAAATATGATTTTATATAATTTGATAATGATAATAAAATGAATTTTTTCTAAAAATAGTTTGTTATATATTTTATTCGTATGGCATAAAACAGATTCACTATAATATGTTATAATATATAGGAGGCTGGGACGTTGATTTGTTAATACATCAAATCGTAAATGGATTGAAATGGTTTTTTTGTTCATATTCCTAAGTATAAAAAAAAAAAAAATCAGGTCAGTAGGAGATAGAAACATTTCGCTTGTTGGGTAGGATACTGCAGGTTGTGGTATATACATATATTGAATTTGAAAGCAATGATAAATCATTTCTTTTGATAAAACGATTCTGATCGAATCTTCGGTTATATATATATATATGCATATAAAACATGTCGTGCGAGTATTACTGTCGGTAATAACTAAAATTAACTTACGACAAAAAACGTAAAATTGCTATAAATAGCCCAAAATTGAGGGAAAACATTTTTATGTTGATTTTGTATATGTTTTATCTTGTACGTTTTTGGTAAAAGTTTCAAGTCTATAAACCATTTTCCCCTTTGATATTCGAACCATTTTCATATCAAAATAATACATGTTGTTAAAATTTTTTTACAAAATTGAAATGGCTATAAAAATATTTTGTGGATACCGATTGTTTTAGATAAACCTAAAATTAATCCTTTTATGACGAAAAAACTTAAAAATTTTAAATTACTATAAATAGTCCATAATTGGGGAAAAAAATGATGAAATTTATACATTGACATTGTATAGTTAAATATGTGAATGTTTCAAGATTTTATGACCATTATTTATGAAATTAAACGAAAAAACCATAGTCGATATTAATAAAATTATGCTTTTACCGTTTTCTTTAATTTTTTTGTTGTCTTTTCATATGCGTTTACGCGTTTATCGAAAAATGACCTTTTTAAAGTACTAACTAGATGCAATTTTCTACAGGAAAATTGGGCTACATATAACAAGTGGAGTTTTTTTGCAAACATGAAAAATACTAAAAAAAAATCATTGTAAAACCAATACATATATATATATTAATAATAATAATAATAATAATATATATACCTTGCTTCGCTTGGAATCTAAAAAACTTCAAAAATTTCTCTAAAGCATTATAAGAACATTATTTTACTTTCTGGAAATGTTTGTTGAACTTTCTATTTTCCATGCTGACTACTAGGATGTATAGTAATAGAAAAAAATATTCGTTGTGTCTGTCCTATCAAAACAATTTTAAGGATTTTTTTTTTATTTAAAGCAGGTATACATGTGTTGTAGTAGTGCACTACAAATAAGAATAACCGATAAACCCTTAAACACACGAGGATCTAAGTAGTGTTTTATTTTAGCGATAAACGGAAAATAAAATTATCTGTGCTGTGAATACGTTACAGGTACCTACTCTTTTTATTATTACTATTATTTCGATGGTAAATACAAACTAATACTCTATGCTTGCGTATTTTGTTTTTAAATAATATTAAAAGTTCGCATACGTACAAACAGTGTATCGTTTGAAAACGTATATTAAATCGAACGGAATACAATAGTCCATTGAAAACGGCCGTTGGAAACTATTTAAGACACATGAATATCGTGACTGTTGGTTCTAGTCAAACAAACGAGAAATGCGAACGAAATTAGAATACGATAAAAACAATGGGTAGAATATGTATAACGATTATATCCGAAATCCATTAAATTCGATTATGCATTTCATTAAACACACGATATATTTTATAATCTACAGATAACAATGGCTGCACTATACGTAAATACGTGAAGAACCAATAAAATGATTTCGATGGCTTTTATTATAATATATTTCTCGTTGTTCGTGTGTATATATATATATATATATATAATCACAGCGTATAAGAATATTGTACTAGCCGAATAAGCTAATTGAGCAATATTTATAATGACATTTTTTTTTGTGTATGCCAAATGGAGTGAGTGAACTGTATAGAATAAGAATCGAAGCTATTAAAATATGTTTATTGTCTATTGAATTTATATTGAGTGCAGGGACTGGAAACGGAACAAATTTAAATACAAAGAAAATTTATTTATATATTTA
Organism: Pemphigus obesinymphae; assembly: GCA_025469235.1. Taxonomy (NCBI): domain Eukaryota; kingdom Metazoa; phylum Arthropoda; class Insecta; order Hemiptera; family Aphididae; genus Pemphigus; species Pemphigus obesinymphae. The sequence continues at coordinate 9,958 of JAIPRL010010116.1, forward strand.
TTATAACAAACGGGTTTACACCCTTTTTACGAATTTGTACAACTCACAGTTACTATTTAAATTTTACAATTAAAATTAATGAACACCTGAAATTATTACTTAGAAATAAAAATAAAAGCAGGAATTTTCATTGGCCATTAACATTAAACGCCGAATAGGCTATAATTTCTAATATAGTTGCTAAATCAATAAAGAAATATAGAAAGGAACAAAGGAATGAGTTAGGCGATGAGGAACTTTAACGTTAATCGTGGTAATTAAGTCTGGAGAATCGACTTCACTAGACAACAATCTTTTAAGAAAATTGATACAGATTTATAGCCTACGATCAGCTAATAAGTGCGTACTTAACTGTGTGGCAACGAGAGAATAGTCATGCGGAAGATGATTTATACCGGACAAGTAACCAGCATATCGAAAGAATCTGCATTGAACTCTTTCGAGTTGTTTAGAATTACTAGTAGTGTATGGATTCTAAACAACAAACAAACATACCAACACACATACTCAAATATAGGCAATGAGTGTGCAAAACGAAATTTCAATTGTAGAATCCAATTTAAAACTTTAGAAAGCCTATTAACAAAGACAAGAACTTTCAAGGCCGTGTAACATACCATTTATACACGAGGACCTGGATCTAGTGAATTATTGAGTTTAAAACCTAGATCAATCACAGAACTATCTGCTCGTAAAATATCTGAACATAAAATATGATATGAAATAATTGTTGGCGAAATATTTCGAATGAAAGTAATTTCCTTGTATTTAGATAAGTTTAGATTTCAGCCTAAAACTCTAAATCACTCAGAAAAACGATATAGGTTAATTGGAAATTCAGAAATTCATTGACAGAACCGAAATGCAAATAAAATTTCATATCATCAGAAAAACAGCGAATACGAGAATAACGCAGTACACGATGGACATTATTAACAAAGAAAGAAAATAATAAGGGAGATAAATGAACACCTTGAGATACTCCAGAAAATGCTAAAAAATACATTAGATTTATGTAGTTTCAAAGATAGGAAGAAATGCTATGACAATAAAGGCTTACCAAAACCGTAGTCATGAAGAACTCTAAATAAAACTAAATCACAAACTTTATTGAAGTCTGTATAAACAATGTCAACTTACGACCGCTGCTGAAATGACTTAAACACAAAAATGTTAAACACAAGATTGCAAGTTTTATGGAGCGATCAGGACGAAATCCGTGTTGCTTTTCCATAAGAATAATGTTAACGAGACGTTGAATACCATTAAGAACCAATGATTCAAACATTTTTGCTATATTATGTAACTGAATAGAAATAGGTCTACAGTTTGAAACTATAGATGGACTACCAGGTTTAAAAAATTGAGTAACTGAAATTAATTCCAGCATTTCAACGAAGTAAACTCTCGGATATACATTTATTTTTTGAAAAAACTTATATAAAATTAAGGTCATTGATTTTATCTTGGTTCCATATAGAAAAACACAGTTTATTTTATTTTTTTAGCATATTTAAATAATTCCTCTTTTTCTTCATTTTTATTTTTTTTTCAGTAACTACTATGTACTTTTATATTACCGATTATATATAATACAAGGTAGAAAAAGAAAAAACGAGAGTTTAAATTAGGCATACCTACCTACTTAAATGTACGAACAGTGAGAAACAATTAATGATTAAAATAATAATATAGTGCAAATGAACTGCGAAATAATCAAATAAACTGCTGTCACATTTGTTCTACAGTCTTACATAACAAAAAAATGTCACAGAACAAAGTATCCTGTGGTATAGTTTCGCATCAAAATCAATACAAATTTAATATAAATTATCATTATTATTAAAACAGTGAACGGGTGGTTTGCTCCTGTGGATTAATTAGGACCAACACGACTGATATATATGGTCAATATTGACCCCTGGTTAGTGGTAATTTATGGCTAATATTGTCTTTCCAGTTAAGATAGACCTTCACTATTTTAGAAAATAAATGAATACTTAGATAAATTGAGACATTTTTTAGCTTATACTTGTTTTTGAAATGCTTTATATTTTTTGGAGACCCTCACCGAACTGAACTTTTGTCCCAGAGACCTCAAAATCTGTCCTTGCTCTTACACGACATATACATAAGTGCAATTAGAGGGGTGGTTGGTGCTTCCCAAAATATTTTGTATGTAATATAGTTTATATAGCGTAACTCCATATGTAGAGCCGTAACAAAGGTAAAAAGTAGCAATGATTTAACTATTTTTTTTTTTTTTTTGCTCATTTCCTCTTTTTAAAAGTTCAGAGCTTTGCAAAAAACCTTAATTATAGTCACATAATCCTCCAAATTTAAAACTGAAATTGCCGAATTTTACACATATAAGAATTTTTATTGCCCAATATTAGTGTACACATATTACATGTTGATTTATAAATGATAAAGAATTTCATCGCCAATTTTTGAATCGTTTAAATGTTCAACGAATATCCCGTGGCAAACTGTAAGGTATAATATTATAGATTATAGTGCTCAAAAATTTATGTTTATCCTATTTTTTTTAAATTTCTTAGACGATGGTTTTCTGTAGCTAAAAAATTTGTATATATATCATATACGAGTCTAAATTTGACTAATTTGTAGTTTACAATTGTAGGTCATTTTTATATATTTTGCCCAAATTTAAAGATAAATCACGATTTTATTTTTATTGATGGCATACGTTGACTTTTACAGTTTGTATATTAAATCTTATATTAAAAAATAAAAAATAAAAACGATGTGTTTCTATCGTAAACGAATTGAAAAGGTACTAAATTAATTTTTATTTAAAATTTTTTTGTTTTTATCCACGTTTTTATATTTTGTTATTTGAAATAAGTAACGTTTAATATTGGAATTAGAATCAAAATTTAAAATTTTTATGAATGGAAAAGAAAACAGTTGTTTTATAAACAACCTATAATAACTATTAAGGTACGGGATTGAGTATAGGTATATGATTTTTGTTTTTACATTTTACAATATAGATTTGGTGTTTTACATTCTTGTTTATAGACAACTTTTAATTATGTCTTTTTCAATTTAGAATAAAAAAAATGATAAATGATTGATTTATATTTTAAATTCTTTGACTAGATATTAATTAAAACTAATGGCTTTATCCGTTTATTAAAAACACGGTTTTTTACAGAATGTTAAATAAGATTATTCCCAAGTGTCATCTGTTTTGTCAAAAATTAAAAGAATGCGTCAAAGATGAATGGTCTTAAGTATATAAGTCTTTAAAAATCGATTTTAATGATTTATCACAATTCTACCATTGTGAACTATGTTCGTATATTAATAATAAATAATTACCAATTAACTTATTAAAAGAACTCGAAATAATCTCCAATTTTGCAGCTTTCACCTGTCATTCTGGATAATATTTAATAAATTATAGTTGGTACTCGTATATACTGTATAGTTGTACGTATATAGTATTTTGTATTTGGTAATAATTATTTAAAAACTAAAAATATTTGTCTTATTCTATAATATAATAATATATGACTCGTTGATTTATAATAATTTACACGCACGTTTTTAAAATATTATGTCTGTTCGTCAGCCTTTGGCATTATAGATGGAAAGTTTTGGTTGAAAATTTCGTACAATATTATTACCGAAAGCGAAAACAATTAAAGTATATTTAAGAACCGCGGTGCACGTGTTAGAAAGTCTAGAAATATAGTTTCACGCGATACAATCCGGAATATATATTCAGTCATATCGATCAGCTGTTGGATTAGTAATGTATATTTGAGGTCAGCCGAGACAAAAGTTTATTGTGGTCCTTTTTTTTTACTACAACAAAAAAATCGTTTTGTTCTTTTACGGTATTAAATATTCAAACATAATTTGTACTTCCGCAACTTAAAATATACATATTTATTTAAATTTGACGTCTAAAGATAATAATATGCGCATATATAATATTTAGTGTGATGTTAAAAATTATAATACGTATTATATAACCAACAAAATGAAAAGTTATCGATAGGGTTATCGGTAACTAAAATTGTTTCCAGCTGTCAGTGCATATATTACTATAAGCCTAGTTATATATTATACATCGCACTATATTTTACTACCTAATGCCTAATACCTTATATCTAGTCTTACTGTCGGGCACATCATTTATATGGAAATAATGTACTTAAGTAATTTCATAGTCCCCGGTTTTGCACACAGTGCATTTATTTTGGGAAAATTAATTTTAAATTCTAATCATAAATCTCTTGACTATATCTGTACCTATCTATTTACACTTAGATATTTGTTAAAAATCGTGTTTTATGATCATTAGAAAGGAGTATGAATTGTGTACAGCAGTCATATAATATATTTGTCACTAGCCAGTGATATATACTAGGTATATTATTGTATTTAGCCATGTAATATTATAATATCAAAATTGTATGTATATTATTAATCCGCGATACATAAAACATGGCAGTTTAACAAAAATTCAACCGTTTCCTATATAGAGATTATAATGTTTTTAGAATTATATTTATATATAGACGAATAAGATAGGTTAGACTAGATTAGCGGGATATAAAAACAATTTGTCAATTTATATCGTATAATAAACGTGAAAATATCTATTTACGCAAAACTCAAAGTTCAACAAAAATATTAAAATTAAAAATTGGGGATGTTTTTGGAGAGTGGCACCCCAGAAGTAGAAAAAATATTTTCCTCGAAAAAGTTTTACTATGCTATTTATTAATAATCTTACTTTATAATATCTCTAATAGTTACATGATGGTGTGTTTAAACCTATGTTTTGTGATTATTAATTAAAATTAAGACGGCATGATATCCGCAATTTGTCATTTTTATTTAACTAATGGGCAATATAGCAATATTACTCTACGCAAAACAACGAATGTGCACGAAAAAAAAACTAAAACACCTATTACCAATATTGAAAAGGAGGATATTTTCTAGAAAAGTTTTTCATTTTTTTTAGTAGCTGTAACTTTTTTGTTAAATGATATTTTACAAAAAAATATGCCATTTTCTAGAAAATATTCTACTTCTCAAAATTGTTAATAGGTATTTTAACTCTAATTTTAACGTAGACATCACATTTATTGTTTTGCGTAGTGTAATTTTGCGATATTTCCCATTAAATAGACGGAGACAACAAATGCTGGTACACGTCCTCTTAAGTATGACTGATCTGTGACGATAAACAATTATTAATTGATTTTATTCACTTATTAATGAGCAATTATGCCATATATGTGCCATAAAATAAAATTAGCAAAAAAAAATTACTTGGCAGTATAACTTATTGAACAGTAAGATGGATCAATTGATATTACCAAAGCTAAGTCTTACTTAATTTGAATTTTTAATATTAAAAAATCCGTTATTGCAATTATCCGTACACAGTATAGTTACAGTCTTTGGCAAATTACTTTTTAAAAGTAATGAAGTTACAATTACTTGTGACATTACATTTTCGTTTTCCAAATTGTTCATGTAATGAAATTACTTTACTTTTAATGTTAAAAAATAATGCGTTACTAGTCAAATCACTTTTTAATTTATTGTTGTGTTTTGTTAGGTAATTTATAAATCACGTACATGATTGTATCCGTTAGGTACACATATCACTACCTAATTAATTATTTATTAACATAAATTTGTATCAAATACAGTGGACTGCATAGTCATATAGAAATAAGCGAAATCATAAATCTAAATTATTAAATTAAAACATTTACTCTTAAAACCAATAATAAATTTTTAAAGGACATCTTATAGAAGGCTGTGGATAAAAATAATACGAGAAAATCTTAAATATTCTTACTTTTTCGAGAAAAGAAATTTCCCAAATTATTTAAAAAAAAAATGTTGTCAGTTTAATTATTTATTTATAACAAATTTATCTATTTTATTATTAATCAAATTAAGTAAATTAAAAAAACAAATTGCGGTACACTAAAAATAAATAAATTAAATAAATTGTATTTTATAACACTTTTAGTAAATACAATTATTGATATTATACGACGTATTTTTATTTTAAAAGTGTTTTTCGAGTAATGCGTTACAATTGTTAACATTACTTGGGAAATTATTTATATATTTATTTGTAATTAACGCCAATCGGCAATTATAATAATGTACATTGTATATATATATATATATATATATATAAAGATTACAAAAACAAATTAAATGTGATAAAAC
>JAIPRL010010117.1:0-16196 GCA_025469235.1 Pemphigus obesinymphae
GGATAAAATAAGGAATGAGTATATCAGAGGTAGTATAGGGGTAGCTTCGATAGTAGACAAAATGAGAGAGAATAGATTAAGATGGCTCGGGCATGTATTAAGGAGGGAAGAGACTGAGGCAGTAAGACTAGTAAGAGAAATGCATGTCGTTGGTAAGAGGGGGAGAGAAAGACCGTAAAAGATATGGGGGGATGTGAAGGCGAGTGATATGAGGTAGGTGAAAGTAAGTGAAGAAGATGCGGGAGATAGAGTTAAGTGGAAGTGTAGGACCAGGGTGGCCGACCCCAAATAGTTGGGAGAGAAGGCGAAGGCGAAGGAGAAGAAGAAATAAATTCGTTTAGTGACTGATGGAGCCGATTTTTGTCACATACGTTTTTACACGTTTTACAAGCTGTTGAAAAAATCTAAATATGGATATTTTAACGAGTAAAAATGTAGCTCATAAAACGTGTAAAAATGCACACATCAAAAATCGGTTATGTTAGGCTAAACCACGCATAGGCATGGTTATGATAAGCAGATATTATGATGGTAGGTCCTACACCAAAAATCTGTTATTATGACACACGTATACTCATTGGCTGAAATCGGTAGGACTTGAGGAGACTTAGCCCCCCCCCCCTAAAAGTTTGGCAAGTCCCTTCAAAAATGGATTGAAAAATGATTATATTTAAATGTATGTAATTTATATAGATAGGTATTTCATAGGCACAAGAACATTGCATTTAGTAAAAAAAAAATTTTAATAACCGTCTGATTTTCACAAACCTATAGTCTATACTAAATAAAGGTGAAAAGGTATTAGTACAAGTACCTATAATAAGTAACAATAAATTTTCGAATAGAATTCATAGACCATTTACTATAATAAAAAAATTTAATTCAAATAGCTACTTAATAGAATTACCTAAAAACGGCAAATTAATGCATGTTCCAATACATGTACAACAAATGAAAAAATGTATTGATAAAAGTCATCCAATAAATAATGTTTATTACCATTCCTAAATATAGTAGGTACCTATATATTATATTAATATTATATAAAAACATAAATTAATCAAAGTGTTAACTGTAAAAATATATACCTATATAAAACAATATTATATTACCGTAAGCACAAAATTATTTTCGTAAAATAAAATTTTAATTATAAAATATACCTACTGGTACAAAAAATGTGATAAATATAAAATAATACAAATGTAAGATGTGTTTAAAAAAATATAAATATTTTCATCTAGGACTGCATGTTGAAATTCTGGGAATAAATGTTTAGGTTGTTATAATAAAAACATGAGACAAACGTTACACAACTGACTAAAGTAAATCAGTTTTAAAAGAACAGAGCTTGATGAATATTGTATTCCGAAAATACTTTATCTTTTTAGTGACACTTTTTATATACACCTATAATTTTTTAATGTATTTCAATTAATTTTGTTTTCCATAAATTAAGCGAAAGATAAAATTTTAAAACAATTTTTATGTTTTTAAAGTCGATAATTAAACTCAAATCAAAATATTTTGATAAATTCGTGAGTGCCCATATTTATTTAATAAATCTATACATTATATACATAAGTAGATTTTTTTAGTGTACTTAATTGAAAACTTTTATAATTAAAATTATTCTTATTTTTTATTTTTATTTATCTATATTTTTCTTTTCTTTCACTTTGTGATAAATTGAATTATTAAACAGCCTATTTACTCTACATATTTAATACTACATAGTAATAACAATGGGTTCACAGATGAATTAATTTTTTTACCCAATAATGATGAACTTTTTTATGCTAACATGCGGTCAACAAATATTAGATACGAAAATAAATAAGGCAAAAATTTTTTCAAAAAAATTTCCCAAATTACGAGTAAACAAACAACAGATACTTTTAAAATGACAATATATGTAAATATTAGCGAATTAAAAATAATGGAAATCATTTCGCCAAATACGATTTTTTATAGGGCAAAATCAATAGGAAATGTAACGGAAATTTGTAAAGAAATTGAGCCGGTAATAAATGCCACAATAATATAATTGAATAAAAAATTCAATAATTTTAAAGCTCTAAAATCACATAAAATTATTAAAAGAGAATTAATTAACGCTTTAGGGGATTTTGACCGATGGGCATTTGGTATTCTAATCAAAGAAGACTTAAATGTAATTGACACCCAAATAACAGAAAATACTAAAAACAATAAAAAACAGGAGATATAATTAGATTACGATCAACGATCGATGGTTTCAACATATATACAAATATACTTAATAATAACACAATCAAATTATGGAATTCATTAGAATTTTAGCAATAAATATTAGTGAAAAACAGATAGAGATCTTAGACATTTCCCAAAAATTAATGCAACATTTAATTTTATTAAATATGATCGTCAATGAATTTAACATGGAGTCGGGAGACTTGATCGAAATAATAAATTCAGCTCACAAAGGACAACTGAATCCGTTGGTGATGAGTCCGAATCTTATAATGATACAACTATCAGAAATATAAAAAATAATTCCAAAACATTTAACCTTACCCATTGGTATTAATTAGATCTATGATTTTATGGATTTTATGAATTTAATCTCAGTTTCTATTTATTTTGTAGACCATATTATATTATTTACATTAAATACTCCTTTATCTGAGATTGATATTTTTATATTACATCATATAATCCCTTTCCCAGTATATTTAAAAGAATATATACATAAAAACCAAATTCGAATACTTAGCTATCAATAAAGAGTCTGATAAATTTGTGACATTCAATGAAATCGATTATTTCAAATGTAAACATTCAACTTTTAGAGTAGTTTGTGAGATACATAATACTATAAATAAAGATACAACAGATATTTGCGAAATGAGATTGTTTTTAGATCAACAAACTTTACCTTCAAATTGTAAAATACATAATTTTCAAATTCCAAAAGTTTTTTTCAAAAAGTAAAACAAAAAAATTCGTGGTTATATTGGACCCCTCATATTCAATCAATGAATGTAATTTGTTTAGAACATACAGAAATGGTTAAGATTCAGGGAAATGGGATCATATAGTAACACAAAATAATATTTTAAAACTACATTTAAACCGATTGAATAAAACATTTTAGTGAAGATTTCTCTCCAAACTTTCAATTGATAGCACAAAATAGTTATTAGAAAAAAATAATAATAAATGATTTTAAAATAATTGAACCAAATTTAAATCTAGTTGATGCTAATTTTAATTCTTTAATAGAAAATTCAAATTCATTAATTAAAATAATTACTGTAATGGAAAATGAAGAGAGCAAAATGGAGACACAACAAAGTAAATTATATCATAATTATTTATTATATTTATTAGATATAGCTATGGCATATATAGCAATTAATTGCATAATAATATTAAAAAATAAGTAAATTTAGGTAATTTTGGTATTTTGGTTAGGAAAGTCGGAATCAGTAGTTCAAATGAGAAGGAATGTTAAAGATTATGGAAATAGTCCATTATAATTTATTTCTAAATAATTCTATTTCACTTTAAAATATTAAAGCTTAACTTTATAGGTACCTATTATAATTACATTTTTCTTTTAGGAGATCTAATATCAACACATATAATACAGAGACCACATCAGAAACATTTTCATAGTCGCTCTTACATATATAAAAAGGTTATTTTCGTTGTTAATGTTTTAATTTTGTTCTATCCTTGCTTTTTATATACCACTGTTGTTATCTGTTATCAACATTTAATTAATATGCATCAATATAATAATATATGACAATACGCATTTACAAATAAATAAACAGAAGGTTGAATTTTATTTTAACGATATATTTTCGGTTTTTGTGCATTGTGCTAGTTCGGATTTTGATCACCCACGTCATATGACAAGAGGCGTATCAGTTAAATTTGTGAATTTTTTTGAAAAACCACATAAATATCACCAAATTTCACCTTATTTATGTAAACAAATATTTCCCACTACTAAAATATATACGCTTCTCACAAAGAAAAATCATTATAGCAAACTTAGTTATGAAAAATATAAAGAAGCTATACGTAGTTTAGTAGAGTCACTTATTAGAAATAAAGATTTTTCATTTACAATTCTACCTATGGGGATGAATAGAGATAAAATTCCAGTTAGAGTAGAGGCTTTGAGATAATTTAATATCTAGGGGGGGCAAGCGTGCGTATGTGTGCCACTGACTATTTATACGATGAATTAGTTAACTAATTTTTGAATATTAATTTAAATCTACAAAATACGATATTGAATATTTATAATTAACAACAATTGTGTACAGAGTAATAAAATTATTTTATTTTTTATTTTTATGTATATATATTTTTAATTTTTAATTTTTTTGTAATGTATTTATTATTTTAAATTTCAAATTTTATAATTTTGCGTCACGCAATCATAAAGGAAAATGTATCAAAAGTGCAGCAATTTTAAAAAGATACTAGAGTTTAAGTTTGTTGATTTATATTGAATAGTTGTAAAAATAACGTTTAGACAGGACATTGTGAGTATGCATAATGTATGCGTTCACATCGACCCCACCTATGAAAAATATTTCTAATAACTTTCATGTTATGGTTAATAATTATTGAACAAGTATATAGGTTAAATTGTTAGAATATTATTTTGATATCTTATTATGGTTATACACCTTATTATTGGTGGTTTATTTAAATAATAAATTGAACAAAATGATTCAATTGTTATTATTATTTTCAACCCAAAAATGTTGGTATTGAATTTGACCGGAAATTATATTAAAAAACATTCATTATACATTTATCGACAGTGTTATTATAAATACGGTATAAGTACCTACGTTAGAATATACATTTTATTAATATTTTACACCATATTATTGGCGGTTTATTTGGTTTATTAAATAATATATTGAACAGAATATGTCAAATATTATGATACTGCTGTTATTTCTCAAGTCAAGAATACCTATTGGTATGGCATTTTGTCGAAAATTATAATGGCAATATTTATTATAAATATTTATCGATAGTAGTTGTGAATATGATGGATCTGTAATTTTTTAGTTTCGTGGAGTAGGTAATTATTGTGAATGTAGGTATCAAGACATTGTGAGTCTGCATAATATATTCGTCCACTTCGACTCCACTTAGAGAATATTTTTATTATATTCCTGTCACAGCTAGTGATTTCGAATAAATTCGTAAGTAATTTGAAAATTATAGAAATAATAATGATTTTTATTTTAATATGACAATTATTATTTTTACACGCATTTTTAAATGATCAAAAGTACCCGGTTTTTGTAATTCACGGTTTTTCTTTATGTGTTGGCCCTGACAAATTATTCAAATCAAATAGACATAATATTCTTGTTAAAATATTATGCACCTGCTAAAATATGTTATTATTGTTACCTATTATTTTTATTGATTTTATTTTATTTTTGTTTATTAGCTCTTTGTGTTATTTACACTATTAATTATTTGACGATAAAACAAATTTTAAAACACATATAATAATAATTAGATATTTGACTGGTTGGTGACACACAGCGTGTGTACCTTAGATATTATATTATAGTAAACTGTTAAAAATTATCGTTTATAAAACTAATATTAAATGTTTCATCAAAAGAATCGTTTTAAATTCACTGTTCATGATCGAGCACGGTGTTGCGGATGCGGGGGAGTTTATTAATGGGTCAATTTTTATAATATTATATTATATATGTATACATTAGTCAATGTTTCAGGATACAAAATCGACGAGTCTGATGTTTGTCGGATCCAAATTGACTACGTGTTAAAACTGCTGTTTTAACGCAAATCATTAATCATTTATTATGTATTTATTGTGTACCTATTTATTCATTATTTTAACAAATTAATACATTTATCGTAATAATTAAAATAGTATTAGGACCAATTAAAACGCAAAAAATGTCTAAACAAGATTTTTTTTAATAATTAATAATTTTTAAGGGTCATGTACAAAATATTGTTTGTGTTTTTTTTTATAAAATACCTGAGTACCTTTGAATATAATTGTATGATAAAAATCTCATCACGAATATTTTATGTTATGTCTATTTTATCGCTAAAATATTGTAAATGTGTTAATTTTTGGCAACGTTTTTCATTGAATATATTATTATCTAATAGATACTTTACATAATATTTTAAACATTTACTATTGTATAATTTAAGATTAGGGATCAAAAATATTCAGACATGGCTTACTATTTAAATTTAAAATATAATTTAAATATATTACCATGATAGACTTGAGAATAATGGCATTTAGTATGATGTTCTGACAAGGCCAAATGTTCTATGAAGTACAGAATAGATGTTCCATCGTCTAAATATGAACAATGGTTTATCATGTGTTGATTAAGATCCAGATTTTCAGGATTTAGGTTTTTTTTTTTTCGATTTTATTTAAAAAGTTTTTATTCCCTAAAGTAAATCCGAGGTCAGATTTTAAAGGGCAATTGGGGTAGTTGTAACGATACAATTTCACCGAGTCTCACTCGACGTTTTTACTTAGGTAGGCAACTTAGGTTGGTTCAGAGTACGAGATGCGCTTGTTTTTTCATACGATTAATCAGTCGAGTACAAACAATTATATAAACGCTAGTCGAGTGCAAACATCTAAATACGCCAGTAAAATTAAAACATTAAATAACAAATCATTTTTCTAATCAACTCGCGAAACTCGTACTCCGCTTCACCTGTGTATTTAATAACTACAATCTAAACTCAGCTTTACTCAGGTGAAATTGTATTTATATTTTATATTAATAATAATTATAAATCTTTGTCGTCGTTGTTAAATTGTGTTGGAATTAGAACGAACGCAGGTCATAGTGTTCATCATCCTGTTTAAAATAAATTAGAAAACATTATTTATATCAGTCTACGATCCTGTTCAAAAGGGCCGGTTGATATGATAGGAAATAGCCAGCCGACTGCTCCTTAACTGGATAAGATTAGATTAGGTATTGACGGTCCCTACGCCGAATGGGAGACGCATTGCAATACATACTCCGTGGCCGTATAGGTAATACCAGGAGTATATTTATGAGGTTAGGTGATCTGGACGATACTCCCCAGAGACTTTTTCATAATAAATTTACGTTTTTTTTTTTTATTTTCTTGAACAGTAACTATATTTGTAATCAGTGTGTTATTAGTAGTAAATCGTGTAAGTATTGTATTTTTTGTGATTGTAAAATATCTAAGTAACCGTTCTTATGTTCACTTTTATATTCGTAGACATTTACCTACATTGTACAGTGCTTATTTGTAAATGGTTTGGCAACGCTAAGCGTAATATAGAAGATGGATATAGAATAGAAAAGTATTGGATGAAATGGCTCGAAAGCCCCAAAGAATGGACATTATTTTGTAATATAAGTAATACATTTTAAAATAAAGGATTACATATAAATAAATGTCATATAAATAAAATATAACAAATAGGTAATGGAAGACGGAAGAATGCAATTTTTTTTCTTATACACCCCCCCCCCCCCAGAAGGAAATCGTAAATACGTCATTGGGTAATACTGACTACTTGTCTTTTCGACATGATATATTGTTTCTTTTTTGACTTTAAATCATATTTTCTTTCTTTTGTTTTAAATATCATTTCCTTTTCAAGTTTCTAAATATTCGTTTATATAGACACCTTATTGTATCCCCGTCGTGTCCGTCCATCTGTCCATATAGTTAGGATTGTTGATTTAATTAGTACTTGAGCGATAGCAATAGATATTATATTATATTCGTTTTGTTTTATAATGTTTTTTGGATTATTGTTTGAAATACGTTTATAGAAACCGGAAATTTAGCACGCTGGGCTTTCCTAAACTTGTTAGTTTTCATTATTGATTAAAATATTTTGATGTACAAATTTACGATATCTATACCCAATAACTCTATGCGTTGATTAACAATTTTTCAAGAAATAAAATATTGTCATTGTTTTATAAATAGGTATTATTATAAGCCACAATATTACATCGTGTTCGTGTGTTGGAAATTGGAAATTTTGATAATGGAAATTGAAAATAATATTATTCAAGTAGATACAATAGATGTAAATAGAAGTTCTATAATAATAATTACAGTAATATATTATATACGAAAATGTAATCGTGAAATACGATTATCATTAAGTACCTACATTATAATATACTATATAGGTTACCTATATATTATAATATTAGGTACCTACAGTCGGTCAAACTAAAAGATAAATAAATTATAATAATAATCGACTGAATTATCATTAAAATACCAACACATAAATTAGGTGGTTATTACATATAAGACTATAATGTGGGGTGGAATTTGAGGGCGTAACTTTATGGGTAAGTTCGTTGGACATCTAGCGCACAAATGCCACTGTACAAAGTAAATATAAAAAATTCGTTTTTTTTTTTACATAATTATTGTTTCACATACGGTAGCCTACCTATACACACGAGCATCAGTGCATAGATCTTACCAAATAAATGGTTTTAAAGACGTCTGTATATACGGTTAGGTATATACCTATTGAGTTCTACACGGTGCAGTCCACAGCTGCAAATAATTGCAACAATATTTTAGAATCAATACAGAGACGTGACTTTTAATTTAAACGAAATAATATAAACATGTCGTAAACTATAAATGTAAATTTACATTCGCACATAATTACCGTCAATAATATATACCTATCTAACCGTATTAGTGGCAATTAAAAACTAAAACAAACAGGCACCTTATAAACATATCGTACATTCGTACCTACACTTTTACTTCCCTCGGTCGGTATAAGTGATAAGTCAACAGTATACATGCCCGGCAATCGGTCGGAAAATGATAATTTGATTGGTTCGGGTTACGATTATCGTTGTCTAATTACCTACATGCGCCACTATGACAATTCAAATGCGGTTAAATGTGTGCCGACATTCGTGGTGCCGTGTCCTCCAAAAAATCTAAACCAAAAACAATCGTCGAGCATATTACTCGAAAACAGTAAAATAAATAACGAAACAATATATCTCACTTCATTATTTCAGTATCTTTAAATTATAAATCGTCGGTTTTCGCAGTACAAGTCCGCTCGCACACCGTTATCGCGTCAATATATTATATTTTGGAAATGAAAATCTCCACCGCGGCAACAGTCGTCATACCGCTGCAGTTTTTTCTGTTCGTTATCGAGCCCATTGACGGTTTGTATACATACCTATATACAGCTATATCTATCGCTATCAATGGCATAACCAGAATTATGCAACGGGAGGTTTTTTTAAGTACCTATAAATTAAACTATAAGTTTTCACATTTTTTTTGTTAAGTTTGTCGATCAATGCTCATATTCTTTTTGGACCATTCAAGAACCAGGTTCATTAAAAAATTAAACTAAAAAAGTATAAATTATAATGCATTTATTATGTTGAAACGTATGAAAAAAAGGCAATGGGAGGGGGGTTAAACATCCAGAACGTCCCTGGATACGCCGGTATGCCACTGATACCTACACGAAGAAAAAAAATCGGTGAATTTTAACAAAACAGTTATGTTAAAAGTTATTCGGTACTGTCAATCATAATTCTGTTGTTAGAATAAAAAAAATTATATAACTTACCAAAATGAATTGTTACGACTACAAAATTATTTTTATTGATCGTGATTATTTTGGTCTAACCAAATTTATACTTAATACAACAAATATTATGTAGCCGTTATAAAAGAGAAAGTAAATACAATAATTATGTAAACATAGACAAATGTTTTAGTAGTAGATACTAGGTTTTTTTGTATGGTATTGAATCTACTTAATTTGTGGGTAACAAATATAATCCATCATATACAATGTATTTTTGTTGTAGTAAATATTTCATTCTGATTGTATTCACTATTGTTCGGTTGTATTTACCGATTGGGCGATAAAAATAACATTACTATGGCTGTCGGATCTATTAGACAAATCGTTAAGGTATACCCGAGGATGATTTATTTTTACGAATAAATTTCAAGAAATCTTTAGGATTTCTAGAGAGGGATGATTCAATTTGAATAATGTAGTTACGATAGGATTGTTTTTATAAATATTTATAGCGAGCTCGGCACTTGGATAAATTTTGATAATCTTGGAGGTCAGACGTTTCTTTGTACTTTTTAAGAGCTCGCTGCTTCATGAAACAAGATCAATAATTAGTTCTTTAGTAACCAAGGTTGGAAAACAGACTGTTGCGTAGAACCTCGAGGAAAAAACTTGAGAATGGATGAGTGAATAGAATTAAAAAGATCATTTGTTGCAATATCAACTGTATTTGTTTGAAAAGTATTTAACCCTAAACAAATTAAAGGAATTAAAAAAATCAGAAATTTGCATATAAATAGCTTTTTTAAAAAAAAAAAAGTGTTAAAAATAAAAGGAAATGAGGTTTGTAAAATAGTACTATAGGATATGGTAAGAGCTGGATGATAGGGATCATATTTAATGGAAGGATATATTGAAAGTTGTATATTAACGGAAAGATTGTTACTGAAAATTAAGTCAAGTAAAGAACTGTGTGAATTTTAAAAAATTTGAAAGAATTTTAAAGTTTAACTGATAAAATCTATGACATTGTGAAGTTTTTTTTGTCATAAAGATTTAATTTTAGGTTTTAAGACCTGAAAATTCTATACCATGTTAAAAATAGGCTATTTTAGCTATATTCAAAAAATCTCGAAATTCGAATTTTTTAATTTTTTTAATAGCTATTTAAACTTTTTGACATGTATTATTTCGGTTTGAAAATGTGTTCGATGAAAAATGAGTCTATAGACTTGAAATTTTGATCAAAAACGTATGTAAGTATAAAATCAACGTAAATATTTTTTTCTAATTTTGGGCTATTTATGTTGTATACACTGAAGCTTCACTCAGAATCGTTTTATCGATAGAAATTATTTATCGTTGCTGTCAAATTCAATATATCCACCACCATCTTACCGTTTTGTTATCCTACCCAACGAACAAAGTACTTCCATTCCTTACTGATTGGCTCTTTCTAAAATGTCCTTAAAATTGCCTATACAGAGCCCCTTACATCAGAAGCGCTGACTATACATATGTTATTGAACATAGTAAATAGTTTTATTATTGAATAATATTAATAACTAAGGTTGGCCAAAGTTTATAATAAAATTAACCTTGTTATAGTTAAGTTAAGAGGACACCATAATCCTGATATTTAAGAGGTTTTGTGTAAACAATTTTTATGAAATTTTAAGAAAAATGAAAATCTAACAATTCAAAAATATTTTAATGTGTCAACAACTCATAAAACGTGTAAAATTTCATAGATAAAAAATCCTCCCATCCCTAGATATTATTGTTAGCTATAATTAGTTTTTTTGTTTCATATTTCTAACATGTTTGTAAGTTGATAAAAATGATAAATACTAATGCAAGTTTTTCAGTGATAGTTTAAAGTTATGATTTAAGCAGTGAAAGTTTAAACAGGATTTAAGTTAACTTAACTTGGTTAATCAAAAGATTAATTTGTTTATCCATGTTATTAGGGGGCGTTCAAGTATTACGTCAGCATATTTTTGGCCTTTTTAGACCCCCTTCTCTCCCTCGACAGCAGTTGTCAGCAAATTTCCTACCCCCTATTTTATTACGTCAGCATATGTCCGACAACCCCCCATCTATTAAAAAAAAAAAAAAATGTCCGAATTTTATATGAATTAATTAAAAATAAATGAAAAGTGTTGTTACATATTTTGAATTTTATTTTACATATTTTGATAAAAATAAGTACATATTTATATACATATTTTTATTTTATTTTTTATTATTATTAACTTCAGCATGGTTCTAACCCTCCATCCCTCTTGTCAGCAAATGTCAGCACACGACAGACCCCCTCTCCCCTTCGGCGCTTACGTAATACTTGAACGCCCCCTTATGTATTTTGTAGGTACCCATATTACCTAATCAACTAATTTTCTTATTTATTTCATATTAACAATATAAGAATTAATTTAGACAAAATTGGATATCTAAAATACATTAATTCTTTAACGCATAGTATGAAAGTCTTTAGGTCAAACATTTTCCTAAGTCAAAGAATTAGTACAGTATTATTCATTTTTCAGTGTATTTACTATTTTTTTTTATAGTTTAAGAAAAACATATTATTCGGTACCTAAAAAAACGTTGGTCTTATAAGTTATGATCTTACCAGTTATTTAATTAATAGTTTATTTATTAGCATTTAACAATTAACCAGCAGTACTACATTTTATTAGTATATATATTTTAGTACATGAGGTGGGTATAGAATATAAAAACAGAGATTTAAAATATAGAGTAGATAATAACATTATTTATTATATGACTAATATACATAATATTTGATAATTATTGTTATATGCAATACATAAAGTTTACGTTTTGTAAATAAAAAATAATTCAATAAGTTTTAAAAAATTCATAAATTAAATTTAGTTATTTATAGATTAATTTGCGATTGAAAAACATTTTCAGCTAAGAATGCATTGACTAAAATAAAAAAAAATAAAACATGCAAAAGTCATTAACTTGATAGGACTTAGACCACTGCATTAGTGTTAATCAAATATTTGTTCGGGTCATCGTCGGTCAAGGGCAGATTTAAAGAAGTGTGTGATCGCTCCCTTCATGGAAATTTTTAAAATTTTTTAAATTACTTTTCATTATTTGAGGAATACAAAATTGACTTTGAGAGGAATTAGCCTTTTATTACATAAATATCCCTATTCACTATCCATATACATAAACTTCAGATCTGCCCTGTCGTCAGTATAGTTTTTGACTAATATACTAATATGACTAATATGTATATAATATATTATATGTACAGGTATACATATTTTTTTAATGAAACGTTACTTGTGTGCATATTATATACATATATATATATATATATATATATATATGAATAAGTATATCTGATGTGCTTTAAAAAATATATATTTTAATTTACGTAAAGTCTGTTTTTGTAATTTAGCTTTGCGGATATTAAGAGCCATATTGCAAAGTTTAACTGAAAATGATGACCATCAAAAAAACATCGTTCCACAGCAACAAGTAGACCATCAAAACACAGTCCAGGAACCATTCGGAATTGTTCAAGACTCCATTCCACAAGATCCAAATCCAAATCTCAAATCATTGTTTGTCGATGGAACCAGTTTGGATTTCAACTATTGGAACTCGTATGTATGGATCATCATCAGAAAAATGCATTTATGATAATTTGATTCTAAAAATTATTCCAAATCACACCCCAAAATAGGGATTTAAAGATTTATTTTGCTATATGTTTTCTAAAAATATAAGTATTTAAACAAGTTTTTGCAAAATAATGAATTAATGTTACACCGGTTCGCGTTGTTTAAAAGTATAAATTAGGTAGTGTACTCGTAATTTCACTGTTAAGAATTCTCATCTCTAGTAAATTAAATTCTCTCGAAGTTGGTCAGGGAATTAATCTGTTACTCCCGCAGATATGTATAATTATTAATTATATATGCCTATATATTGTATATTTAAAATCATAATTTTTTATTGTAATTTTGGCCTGTAGAGACCTCGGGAATAATAATCCAGTAATAATTGAATATGGTAATGAAAAACAAATGATCAATAATTGGCAACAGGGCAAACCTCTAAAAGTCATAACCCATGGATGGCTCGGGTCAGATACAGATGACAGTGGAGTATTTGCTATAAAATCCGGTAAATAATTTAATAATATTAATTAGTAATGTAATTAATAATTAAATAAATAGAGAAATTGAAATCATAATAATTATTAATATTTTAATTTTCGATGTATTAAACCAGGGATGGGCAACTGGCGGCCCGTGGGCATCTTTCGACATTTTTATAATCGAAAATTTTACTACAATTTACTTCAAATATAGTGAAAGTGACTAGGTAAATTGTACCTTGGAGACATTTTCAATAATAAGACATATATTAAACTCGGACATTATAATAGTTCTTATTATACACATGAAATATGTATGAATGAATTTGTTTCGTATAATATTAAAAAATACGACTTTATATCTGGCCCGCAATCGTTTTAAGTTTCAAAATTTGGCCCTCTAGTTACTTGTGAGTTGCCCATCCTTGTATTAAACAATAATTATTACGAATGTAAAATATTTTTGTCTAGTTTTTTTTTCCATTTTTAGCATATGTAACTGTTGGAGGTTTCAACGTTATCACCGCGGACTGGAATCGAGTGGCAAGTAATAAAATGTACCCGATGCCGGCCTACTTGACCGCCGAAGTGGGTTCTATAATCGCTAAATTGTTGGAAAATTTCGTTAACCTCGCAGTAATAGATCCGGCTGATATACACGTTATCGGTCACAGTCTCGGTGCACACGTTTCCGGAGCCTGTGGCGCTGCTTTTAGTTTAGGGAAAATTGGTAGAATTACAGGTGGGGAAATTTGGACTAAAATTCAAAGGTTCCCAAACTTATCAGATGCATGACCTTAATAAAATATCGTCACCATCCCCTTAGGTCTTAGAGACCTTTAAGCGTAGATGAAAATGTGATTAACCATTTATCTTATTTTCACTATCACTTTTCCAAATTGTTATTATCTTGAAGTATGAACACTTTTTGTAAACCACCAAATAGTATTGTTGACAACATATTATATGTTAGGTCGTAACTCTTAAGATGCAGTTTGGGAATCGTTAGGTCTGTGATCTGTTGGTGTATAAATCAATTGTTATATTCTGTACCTATAGGTTTAGATCCGGCTGGCCCAGGATTTGAGTACATAGCATTGCGATCTGACCGTTTGGATAATACCGATGCTGAATTTGTGGATGTGATTCACACGGCGATAGGGACGGCCGGATACTCCAAATCCATAGGACATGCCGATTTTTTTCCAAATAGTGGCAAACCCCCTCAACCGGGATGTTTAGAATCGTACACACCGAGCGCATTGGCAAAACTCAGTAAGATTATATTAGCTTAATGCTTATATGCATATATGGCACAGCATTAAGCAATTTTAACGGGGAATCGAATAAAACAAGTATAACGAAATTATTGAACGATACCGGTTAAAAAAGGATAGAATACAGGTCAATATTAATGGCTCGCAAATCGGTTATGCCTATAATATTGTCATATTTAAAGAAAAACATTTTTGTTAAACAAATGAATCATTTCGAAAAGTATCTGCTTTTATTTATTATTATATGCATACTCGTGTAGAAGTTTTTTTGTATACCATCGAGTATTATCAACATGTAGGTAATAATATATGTGATATATCAATATTAATCATCTGTTGGTATGTTTCACAGTCGGTTGCAGTCATTCGAGATCGCATCAGTTTTATGCAGACTCCGTATATCATAGAAATTCGCTCATTGCCGTGATGTGTCCTTCGTGGGTAGAATATTCAAGTGGCGCTTGCAAAAGTAATACCAAAAGTCCAATGGGACATGACGCAGATCCAAAGTAAGAACATGACCTATACATACATTATTATAATAAAATTATTATCAAAATTGACTCCCAAAATAATTCGGAATATTATATTATATTTATTTTTTATTACCTAGGTATGTTTTATAATATTTTAAACGTCTAACGATAATATTAAATATTAAAATGTTATCATTATCGACAATAAATATTATTATAGATAATGATGACATTTTCGTATTAATTAATATTTGTAATAATCGTTCAGTCAGTACAGTACAGTACAGTATTATATTGTTACACACGTATAGGAAGATAAAAATTGTTATTTACTTATTTTGTTTTAAACGTGAAAATGTATTATAATTATATAATATTATATTCATGCGATATAAATAATGTATGGGCAACATATATAGAATATTTTAAGAAAAATGGAAATTTAACTAATTAAAAATATTTAAATACGTTTTCAAAGTATTCTGGCTTCACGCTAATTCTATTTTTTTTTTTTTTTTACATTATTGGATACTTAATTGGGGATATATCGATTCCGCCAATATAGCATCGACTCCGCCAGTACCTTTTCTACCGCAACAGGTAGACCGAAAACGACCTATCGATTCCGCCAGTATCATTTTTTCCGCTACAGGTAGACCAACAACGAT
>JAIPRL010010118.1:0-16193 GCA_025469235.1 Pemphigus obesinymphae
TGTTTTGACTCGACTGTCATATTTGAAAATATACACGCATCTCGTACTCTGCGCCACCGTATGCCTACCTAAGTAAAAACACCGAGACAGACATAAAGTGACGACTCAGTGAAACTGTATCGTTACAATACCTTAACTGTGGTACAAAAAAAAAAAGTAAAATGACTCAAAAACAAAATTGTGAAGTTTGTATTTGGCCGATTATAATTTTAAAAACAAATTTTAATTGCTCGGCTTATCTTCTAGGTGGTTTTAGCCATGGCGATTTCCGATCTTAAATTAATTGAAGTAATTTATAGAAATTAATTAATTGTTGGATGCTTGGATTTTTTTATGTGTCTTAATAAGTTAGTTGATGATGATTGATAAAATGTAAACAATGTTTTACAAAATATATCACATTTAGCTTAATAATTTTCGGTTATAGTAAAATAGTCCCACATTATATCGAGTAAATTTTTAGTATACCGATTTTTAAGTGGGTCTGTATAGGCAATTTTTAGAAATATTTAAAAAAAATATTGAAACACATTTTAAAAGTAATTTAAAAATAGTTCCTTTACAGTATCACTTTTTTTTTTGTGTTATCACGATACCTATTTGATAGAAATAAATATGTTTACGCAATATCGTTAAAAAATATATAAATATTTTAAAATAATCACATGTTTTACATGCTATACGAAGTGAGAAATGTAATGGTTTTAAAATTATAATTTTTACTTATAATATTCAATATTATATCTACAGAATTTTAGTATTTTTTCGTTTTAGTAAAGTACAAAATTACATATTTGCTGAGAATTTCAAGACTCTTGACTTGACAATTATTTTCGAACTTATGGAAAAGTAGGTAATCATATATAATCTTTTTTGATAAAATCATGTATTAATATGTAGTTTACAGTAGTTTTTCCAACGTATTGAAAAACTATTATTAAAAATTTACTTCTTAAATTGCTATTTTTATATACCAACTAGACGCAAATTGTTACCGGAAAATGTATTATGTAATGTATTAGGCGAAGCACTTCTTTTAGTAGATATTTTTGTTAAATATAAAAAAAAACATATCATTGCAAAACCAATACATTCCTCGCTCCGCTCAGAATCTAATAAATCAGTCTATCACTTAACACTAACTTAACAATATAAAATAAAACATGTTAAAAATTATTAAAAATTTTATTTGTAATTTAAAATATTATATACATATTTATAAATAATTCTGAACATTTCAAAGGACTGCCATAGTGATCACATACACATTTTTATTACATTTGTACATATAATAAAAAATTAATTAAAAACAAAATGGTTGAAGTTGAGTGGCATTGTTCTCAATGACTACATACATCAAACATTTTCTACCCCCCTCCCTCAGAATAAATTCTTAATTGCGCCACTGAGCCGCACGCTCCGTGTCCCGTACGAGACGATAAATATTATAAGTGAGTCATATTTAGTCATATTTAAAGGTCATATTTTGACTATTTACTCTGTGTAAAATTATATTAATCGTGTTACCAAAAGATCTTATTTTTTATCTTGCAAAGTATTTAAGAGGACATTATACATCCACTTTTTAAGGGGTTTCGTATAGGAAATTTTAAGGAATTTTTAGAAAAATTAAAATTTCATGATTGAAAATTATTTAAATACATTTGAAAAGTAAATAGGTAAAAAAAACTCCTATACCAATAACATATTTTTATTGTGGAGTATTAATATAAATGATTAAAAACTATCCACAGCGTGTTTT
This sequence comes from Pemphigus obesinymphae, assembly GCA_025469235.1. Taxonomy (NCBI): domain Eukaryota; kingdom Metazoa; phylum Arthropoda; class Insecta; order Hemiptera; family Aphididae; genus Pemphigus; species Pemphigus obesinymphae. Next base: position 1,763 of record JAIPRL010010118.1, read on the forward strand.
GGGAGATACTAGTTTCCGAGAAGCTAGTGATTTTAACATTTTATGACCTCTATAAAAATTTTAACATCATAATATAATCTGAATTTTTACATAAGAAATAAAATGATTAAAAGTCGACTTATAAGACTTTGAATTTCTCAGAATTTTCTATTTTTAAAAGTCTTATATCTCAACTAAGAATAACTTTAATAAAAATTGACCATGTAAAAATGTAGATAATTTTATGATCTTTAATTATTTTATGGAGATTGTTATATGCTAAAATAATTCAGTTTTCTAGAAATGTGCATCTCCCGAAGTATGTTTCGCGCTTGGAAACAACCAGGATAGCATCCTTTTAACAGTCATACTGTAACAAAATAAAAATTGTTAATAAAAAATAACTAGGAAATAGTAAAATGGAAATCACAGCACACATTGATTATTTTTGTAATCATATTCTCCTCATAACTGTAAATGCACGATTTAATTTCAACCATACATTAAGTATTAACTGTATCTAAGTTATCTTTATCTCGCAATTTTCACAGTAGTTTATCTTAATAATAATAAATATAATAATATAAAAACTATAATTAGGTACAGAGTTGTAAAAAAAAGACTGTCAAGGAGAATCTACCCCCCCCCCCCAATACCGGGTACCTGTACCTAATTGATACATAGTGTAACACGACTATTTAATAAATGCAATAATTTTGATATATTCAATATTTTCAAGTTTTTTTTATAATTATTACACTCTTGCACTATAATTAACTAAAAGTTGTTTAAATATATGATATCTCGTAATTTACATAGCCCTTACAAGTTACGAGTTTAATGCGACGGATCCTATGGGGGTTGTGGTATAGTTATAAGTTTTCACTTACCTTTATAAGCACGGCGATTTAATTGTGTTCAATACAGCATCACATAAATGTCAACTTTGGAATAAGATACAGTATATTGTTATTATTTAAAAATTAAAATACAAACACTAAATAGATTTTTAATAAGATTTGAATGATTCTTATTATGGCACAGTATATGAATGTTTGATCTTCTTGTATAATCGCCCGGTTTACACCGTAAATGTAATGTACCCGGTTAGTTAATTATTATAGGTATATATAATATAATATAATATGTATAATTATAAGTAGTAAATTTCCATGTCATTTTATGTTGATCTAAGTTTTCTTAAATGTCCTGAATTGACATGTTAACGCACCACTTATAGGTTTTAACTGAAATTTCATAATATAAGACTAGAATTGGGGGGTGCGCAGAGGACCAGAGCTCCCCTACTTTTTTATTCTTTTTTTGCGCACCCCAACTAATTTTTTTTACTGTGACGGGGGGACGATAAAAAATACGTCCGAAATAAGTTTTCTTAAAATGTAGATTTAAATAATTGTTGTCGATATTACAATTTAAAATATTTTTTAATCAACAATTTTTTCATAGTTTGTTTATATCATAATATATATCATATTTCATCATATTATTTGGTGGTATTTTTTTTCCCCTGCATAAAATATTACGGCAATTAGGAATTATGCAAGATGCCGTCTAACTGTTTCGAGAAATCGCATTACAATTACAATTCAAAAAAAAAAATATATATATGTACGTATTTACAGGACCAATTTTTTTTTAACATTTGAATTTTTCTTTATAATAATAATTACTAATTAATAGTAATTAATAATATTAATATTATTCCAACTTTATTTTTTTTTAATGTATTTTTCTTTCTTTACAACAATTTAATATATTTTTTTTTTTTATATGACTATATTTATATACTAATATGTACTTATTTATGTATTAATATAAACCAAATTATGGTTTATATTGATTTTTGGGAATTATTTCAAACTTATTTTGTTTAATTATTATTATTATATACCTACATTTTGGGATTTTTTTTATTTATTTATTATTATTAAAGTTCATATAATACATTTTTTTATTTTATCTTATTGTTTTTGGGTTTATTTAAAAATATTTTAATTCAAACCAACGCAAATGCATATTTAAAACCATTAACATCTGTTATATTCACATATTTAATCAAAATTATGACCCATATTATTCAAAATATGAGGTCATATTTTATTTAAACGTTGTGGACTGTAGTAGGTACAGCAAAACTATTTATATATATATATATATATATATGTGTTATAAATAGGTATATGTATATACGTAAATATATGAATGTGTACATGCTGACATGTATACTAATAAACCTAGAAATGTCATCACACATTATAAATTTTCTATGTTGCATTTTTCTAATTATTACTGATAATAAAAATATTATGGCATTATGCTCAATCTCGCTCGCGATTAGGTCCTCGCAAGAGGCCTTAAAAAAGGCGAGATATAATATTTATGTTTGATATTGATATACGTTTTCGATTGTATTAAAGTGTTTTGTATTAAGATTTGTTTTATTAATTTGTGTTGGCGTATACATTAAGACCTACATCGACATACATACATAAAAAAAATATATATATATATATAATTATGAATACTTTATGATTTTATATAAACATTTTTTTTTTTTTAAGATTCACTTGGTAAATTGGTAGCGTGATATCTGTGATTTTGTCTTTTATTTCTTTATTTGATAAAGTCTCATTATTCTTTCATTTCGTTGTCTCTTAGTTGTAGAATTGATTTATTTTCTTAGCTCGGTTTGTGTAGTTGTGTCCTTTTTTTATATGTTTATATATGTGTATTTTCTTCCAAACCTTGATGTTTCAGATAATCTTATAGACTCCAGCTTGCCTGTGAGACTACTGCATCCAGGTGATCCAGGATCTCTTTAATCAAAGTAACAGGACCCGATTCAGCTTTTATTGAGTATTTTATTTAATTCGTATTCATTTTGATCAAAATATTTATTGATATCACGAAACTAGTTTCCAGTCAACCTTATTTAATTTAATGTTATTATTATTATTATTATTATTTTACAAAATAATTGAATTGTTAAACATTTTATATAGTACCATTAAAATTATTATTGTTACTATTATGCTTAATACTAAATTACAAAAAATAGGTAATCTTTATTTGTTATTTGATTTGATTTTAATGAAATTAATATTTTATCAACTTCAAACAACTCTGAATCTTTCACATCTAACTCCGTTATTATTGTATGTTTGGATGTTTTCTTTAATTTCTCTCTGTTATTGAGCAACTGTATTATTTTTGTTCCAATAAAATGATGGCTATTATTTATTAATGTTATTTCTCTAGTTATATTTATATTGCTAGATTTTTTTAACTAGGGAAATAATTTTATTATGTCTAATGCTGCTGATATTTCACAGTTGTCTATCTTAAGTATAATCCCAGAACTTTAAATTTTAGAGTTAAATATATTCAATTCATTTTCAACCCTACATTTTTTTATACTTCATTTTTCACACTGAAATATACCTATTTATCTAGATGGATAAATGTTTCCGACTCTAAAATAATAATAATTGATAGCCTATACATACTAGTAATATTCCTTTCTAAAAATGAGTTATACTCACAAGATTTCTCTTTTTGTATGTAGCTTGATGACTACAAATTGTAATTACTTACTTGCTGCAATTTTACAGTTGAGAGATTTCTTAAAATACAAATTAAAAATGTATTAAATCATAATTTAAAAACAAATGTCTATGCACAGGGACATAATATGATATATATTAAAGATAAATTAAAATTAAATTTACCATTTTTAATACAGAATAACTTACTTGATTATTAAAGTGTTTTCTGTTAATTAGTATATATTTTGATAACTATTGCATAGCGTTAAATAGTGGTTTTTACTCAAAAATTAATTGTTTAAATAACTGAATACTTTAAACATTTTCAACATGTAAATTTAAATAGGTTTTTACAAAAGAAACAGTAAAACACACAGTAAGTGTATAAAAAACAATTTTATTGAGTGGAAACAAGTGGAAGAAAAATAGACCTATAGATGGAATAAAATTAAAAAGATTGATAATTTTAAAATTAACTTCACCAAAATCATATCAAGTTCACAAATATCACTAAGATTGTATGATTATAAATATACAGTTTTACGTAGACTAATGGTGGCCACTGGTATTTTCGAAATTACTAATGGGGCATAATATATGGGCACCTAAATTAAATTTAAAAAAATATATTTTTCACACAGGACTGTCAATATTATTATTATATTAATTATATTATATTTTAGTATAGTTAATGTATTATAACATTGGAGTTTTTGAAACTGAGTTTTTTTTGACTGACTAAATGATTATAAATATTACACATTTTTCTTTTTTATTAATAATTATTATTATAATTTTTTTTTTTTTTTTTTTGAACAAATGCTCTAAAAGATTATGAGCGCTCACGCTGCGTTTCACTTGGAATCGTAAACACAGCGATTGTAAACGTGTGTTTCTAAGTGGAACGGTTCGTAAGCGTGAGTGTGAGCACTGTGATCGAGCATCCAAGTGGAACACACCCATATACGACACGTATCACATAAACACCGCATTGGTGCGCGGCCGTCGCTATTGAGGTCTTAATGCATCTCAGAAAATTGACACAAAACTATTCCCTATTTTATATTTAACATACTAATATTACGGAAGGATCTACAAATTTTTTTTTATAAAAATATAATATTATAAATAATTCAAATTGTATTTAAAAATAATAATAAAATTAGTTATATTTACAGTGAAAATGTGTAAATATTAATTATAATCACCCTGGACATTAAATAATTTGTATTTCGTAGCTGCCTAATATAATGTATAATTAGGTATATTATATACTCGCATATTATAATGTAATGCTACATAGTACTATTAGGTACCATATTACTTACTTTATGTTGTACCTACGTTATTGCATTTTTATTATTTGATATAATATAATATTAATTATTATAATAATTCATACTCAGTATGTTCTACAATATTATATGTTCGACAATTTAGGGTCAAAAATGTCATGTAACGTGCAGTCCATGTAAAAGGAAATCATTTTATTTTGCGTGACGTCCCGGCCGGTGAGACGAACGGTGGAATCGGCTCGACTCATGGGATCCTGGTAGCCGTACTTACTAAAAAATAGTATGCGGGAGGCCGATAACATGATAACAAAAGAAGCGGTGGGTGATAGGGCGAGAAAAAGACAGAAAACGATGGGATCATATCGTCGCACGCACGTTTTCTTTTTTTATTCATTCATTAATATAATATTATTATCTCCGTTCGAAACCGGTCTTGGTTGGTTTCGTTGCCTTACGGGACATATCGCACAGTTATTTCCCTCAAATTTTCAAAAACCACTTCGCTTAGTGTATGCAATGCATACCGCTCGATCCAGTACCAGGAGCGCATGTACCATCGCCTGCCAAGACTCTGTACCGCAACGGTTAAATTTAATTTTATTCAAGAAAAACAAATGTACTAATATAGTACATTATGACAATAACAATATGTTTATTTAGATTGCCCATATCATAATATATGAATATAAGAAAACAAATGGGTATATAATATAGACATACAAGTATGAAACAAAAAATGATGAATTGTGGTATAGGTGGTATGGATAATATGATAAACTATAAGTATTGACATACAGGTAAACTAGAGAAATATACAAAGACTGGTACGATGGCTACGAACGTACTGACTTCATATTATATCATGTCGTTTTACGTCGGTATCATTGTTTTATCGTTTATATGGATGCATAAGTAATCAAGGGCGCCTACAGAAAGATCAACCGGGAATGGTAGGGCCGTCCCGAAAGGAGGGTTTCTCACTCCCCTACTTTAGAAAGTAGTCGGAAAATTGTAAAATATTCGCGGCGGAATATTTGTCGTGCATCTCACAACTCGACCAACCTGTTAACCCGAACTCCATGAAATGAAGTCACAGTCCTTTTAGATGTAATGTAATAATATTATTAGATGAATAAGTATATATATGAATTAAACTGGAATCAATATCTTATTGTTTTATTATTATCCTATTGCTCCCGAGCTATGAAAAAACTTACTTAAAAGGCTAACCACCTTCTCCGAGTAATTATATTTAGCGAGGGTTGACCACGTAACATATTGGTAGAGGCGCTGAAGCTTTTAATACAATATAAGTTCTATTAGTAAGTGTTGGTTCCAGTTATTGTGCAATTTTTAGTTTTAAGCAAGATACGTTTTAAGTTTCGTTTTTAAGTACTATATGAAAATTGAAAAGAAAAAATTAGGTTTAATTTGAATGATAAACGTGAAACAAAAAATTAAGTTTTATGTGAGATATATAAGGTTTGAAAGAAAAAACTAGGTTTTAAGTAAATATAGAGGTTAAAAATTACGACAGTCTTGAGAAATAAAATATTAGGTACTTTTTTTACAGTAGAATACTCAATTAATAAATTAAGAAAGATTTAGATATAAGTGTCAGTTAGAATTGAGGCTATTGTCGTACTTCAAAAACGAATGAAATTAAATATTAAATAAAATTTAATTAAATTGAATACTAATATAAGAGCACGAGGGGTAATTTATTCGGATTTGTAAGTAGACCTTACTCTTGTATGTTCAGGGCGTATTATGTCGGGAAAGTGGGTTTGAAAAGTGTGTCCCTGACCAGAAAAATCTAATATTTATATATTTTGCAATATTTATTAAACTGACAGCGACATAAAATATCGAAGTCTAGCGTATTATTCTCTATTAATTAATTTCAAGTATTAATTTTATTTTATAGTATTTATTAAACTGACAGCGACATAAAATATGGAAGTCTAGCGTATTATTTTTTTTTATTTAGTTAAAACAATAATTTAAGTGGGAAGCAAAAATAACATATAATCTGTGAATTATTATTAATTTTATAAGTCACCACAGTGCATTAAACTGACGTCACGATACGTACACTAAATTATGACTATAGAATACAAAATAATGCTATAATATACCTAGTGACAATATGGCAGAAAATGCCCAAAGAAAATTATTATCTAAGCAAACAACACAATTTAATTACCTGATCTTCAACGGTTGCATATAACAACCTGTTATACTAAAATGTGGACGTGATGCTACTATAATTTCTAAATCTAACTAAAAAAAAATGACTAAAAATAAAGTAAGGATAAAAAATTAAGTAAAACTATAATTAAAATTAAATACTAAGAGATATTTAATTTAAAGGAAAACGATGAAGTGTAGAGAAAAAAAAACTAAGTCAGGATCAACTGCTGTGGTATCAGTGTATTCGGATCTTCCTTGAGCAAAGGTTTTCCTTCTTGGACTTTTCTCGTTCGGATGAGTGTGCGCACACTGATCTCCTGTCGGAAATCCATGGCGGTCCTCGTGTTAATTTTTTTAGCGTCTTTTCGTAAGGGATGATCCCCTCTCTGCTAAGGGTACGCGCTGGACACTGTTTTTTGATTTGATGGTCATAGGTCGTCCAGTGAACTGGATACCTATGTAGACAGGGTGTATGGGGGAACGCGGCGACCGGTTGCTGGTGTCTTTGATCGAGATACCGTTATTTTTACAAGGGACGCGCATCCCACGTTGTTTCCCGGAATCCGTATATTGGATAGGTATATTCCCTATAGCCGTTGTTATTAGACGTATGAAGTCGCTAAGAATTGTTTCACACATTCTGTGCGTCTGAGTGGGATTGCCGCGTATGGAATTTGTTTAACGGGTTTAATATATGGACGGTGCCTGGGAACATGGTAATATAACATCTATATGTGAATATAGTTTTGCTTTTGTGTTTATAGTGACGATTGAATGTGTATTTGGAACGGTATATTTTATATATTGTTGTGCGCCAGTCGTTTGCCCTATTATATTAATTTCTTTTAGCGTCTTAATATTTTCTTTTTTTGAATGCCAAGTGATCCCTTTGCTCAACTGTACCTCTATACGGCATCGTTTATTGAATTATTCAGAATGCAAAATACATATATTTCTTCATAAATTTTCCTCGGGATTTTACAAATATTAAATCTGTGTTAAAATTTGATGTGTGTGTACCTACATGTTAACATTTGTTTCCTTAAGTCTTTTTGCCATGTGTGTGTGTACGATATCATTACATCCGCCCATGTTTTTTAAAAATGCCACGACCTCGTGGCATCTATCGTCATCTGGCAATTTAAAGTTAAGTTTAGTGATGTATTAATAAAAATATTTTTTTTACTAGTGTTAACACTAGTAGCGGATATTTATTGTTGATTATATCCAATTAGATTCATAATTATTGGTTATAAAAGCTTGTTTGTGTGTTTCCTAAATGAGTTATTATGTGGGTTGTACAGGTAGGTAGTAGATGATGATCGTGCACACACAACACATGGTATTGTGTTATATTGATAAATTTCCGTATTGTTGGGTCAATATTATCTGTAATAATTGTGACAAAGTGTATAATTGTGAGTTATTAGTGTATTGTGTATGTGTGTTTATTGTATGAATTAATCCCGAGGAGATGTATTTTTATAAATGTTGTACATATGATATTGTTTGTTGTGCGCGGTCTCTTTCTTGTAAGAACTGATCGTGCATAATTAATTACGTTGTATTATATATTTTCTGTAGTTTTTGTTATGACATATTACAATTACATGTGTGTTTTTTTTTATATACTAATAGTTTAATGGAGTTTATATATAGAATTTGGGATATATTTTGTATAACCTATTATCTACGGTCTCTATATTGTAAGAACTAATCGTGCATAATTAGTTGTACTGAATTATGTTTTTTTATTTTTTTTTTTTTACAAAAGTTATAATGACAAATGATAATTAATTATTTGTGTTATGATAATACAATTTGAGTAGGGATTGGGTAATGTGTGCAAATTTCTTGGGTGACATATTTTTGTTGCTTTTTTTTTTATTGTGAATTGATACTGTCGTATATGTCAATGTAGGTTTCGACGTATACAGCAATACAAATTAATAAAACAAATCTTAATACAAAACACTTTAATACAATAGTAAACGTATATCAATATAAAACATCAATATTATATCTCGCCTTTTCGGAGGTCTCTTGCGAGTACCTCCTCGCGGGCGAGACTGGCTATCACAAAGAAAATTTTGGTTTTTATAATCGATATAAATTATAAAAGTGCGACATAAGCATATACAGGCGTGCGTATATGCACACATGTGCATATATATACACTATACAGTATATAGATATTATATACTAAATAACATATATATATATATATATAAAGGCCGAATACACAACAATACTAATATTATAATGCTATTTAAAAAATTAATGTCTCTCTTAGCTGTGAGTCTGAAAGAGTTATGTAAGTGAGGGGAAGGAAAAGAAAAACTAATTTTGTTAATAAAAAAAAATTGTTCATTGAGATTTTGAGATTTAATATTTATTGGCATGAGCGTGTTCATAAGTTTTTTCTTACGTGTTTTGGTGCTGTTTGACTTCTATGGTTCCTTCCTCTCCTCTTCTTCTTTATTCCTTGTTGTGGTTGTAGTTGAGGTTGTATTTGTGGTTGTGTTTGTATTTGGGTTGGTGGTCGGGGTCGTTGTCGTAATTTCGTTACGTATACTGTTCGGCCGTACCTCTAAACATGTTGGTATTCATCACTCTGTGGCATGTTGTTTGGATCGTATGCCATCATATATAATGTTCTAGTGCTTTTTTGTGACTCCCGTAAGGGTTCTGCAGAGTATATGTTCCTAATTTTTTTCTTTTCCATAACTGTGTTTTGCCTATGGAATGATTGTGTAGCATTTTATGAATTTATTAAGCATTGTTGTCACCTAAGGTTGTTTATACCCAGGTATAGGAAAACCATTGCATTTATATTAAAAATATAACTTGTATAAATTGAAGGGAGTTAAAAATTGTATTACATGCTTTGTTCTTTTGTAAGAATTTTTGTTATGAGCATCGTATATGTGAAATTTTTCTTGTAAGAACAGATCACAAGTATAAAACCGATCCTAATTTTGATTGTCTTTATACATATTCTTTGTTTAGTGTTACTTATATTTAATTGTATAAAAAATTTTTTTTTTTTATCCGATTTAAGTAGGACGAAAGGTTTAACATTATGTTGTTTTTGTACAATTGTTTGGGAATTGATTAATATGTATATTTTCTTGTAAGAACAGATCACATGTATATTAACGATCCTACTATTTTTTGTTTTTATACATTATAATTTTTTTGTTACCTACTTATATCTAATGAAAATTATTTTTATATTTATGTTAGGATTTCTTTTATTCGGCGAGAACAAAGTAATTGATAACATATTGTTTTTGTAGAATTGATTATGTAAATGTGATATTTTTCTTGTAAGAATAGATCACATGTATATTAACGATCATAATTTTTATTGTTTTTATACATTATAATTTTTTTATATTCTATTTTGGTTATATTTTTTGAGAAAAAAAAATTGTGTAATGAGAGGTGTTAAAATGATAGTTTTCTGTGTCTTTCTGTATTGACGAGGCTCGGCTCATCGTTTTGCGGTTTATAGTGAACTTCGCTATATTCTCTTTTTTTTTTATGGCTTTTATGGATTAATAGTGTGTTAGACTGGAGAAAATTCCGGCCACCATTTTCATGCTCCATCCAAATGTTTGATATAGAATTTTAAGGTTGAAACCCGTGTTTATTAATGTGATATACATTTTGGTGATGAATATAATACCCAATAATCCAGATACAAAAGTCCCAATCGACGTAAACCAGTCCCACATTTTGTATAGTTTGTTTTCTACTAAATTGCTTATTGTTTGTTCGTCGATTAGATTGCTGAATCTTATTCCTTGGTCTGTGATACCATATCCCATTGATTGTCTTGAAATGTTCTTCTTGGGATTAGGATGTTAACTAAAAAATTAACCCTATTTTTATTTTAATTAACTTACTCCAATTTCTAATTTTATCTTAATTGTGTAATTCTAATAAAAATGATGATTGACTTTAATTATACCGTCTCAGTATACATTACTGTTGTAAATAAGATAATTGCAAACATAAATTAAACAATTTCTAATAATCAATAGATAAAAATGCATGCAAATATTAAATAACACATGCATTTGCATTTATGAAATATATTATTAATTTTAAAATATAATGTTCAATTTGATATTTTAAGATTATGTTTATAATAGGTACATTTTTATACCTGTGTTATATTTGTGTGTTTCAGGAAATTTTTCTATCATGAAGGGTACAAACATAATTTATTTTATCATGGCCTGCAGTCTGACTACCATAGCTGTCAGTGCTCCACAAGGTCTACCACATATGAATGACAGAAATGTCCTTTGCGGTCCCAATCTAAATAAACTTGCAAACGATTTGTGCAGGTCAGCAGGAATCATAATAAAAAGTTAGTTGAAGTTTCCAAATACAATTCATATTCATAATTTTTATCAATTCTATTTTTATTAAACATTTTTAATTTGTAATAAAAACATTGGTCTTTAAAATATATTTAAGGTGAATACCAAATATAAAAATATTTATACATTTTAGAAGTGTATATTATCATTCCTGTTAAATGGTATATTTGACATGCATGTAAAATTGGTATTTATATTATTGTTTTGCTCATATACCAATCTACTGCCAAATTAAGATTTGTAATAAAAATAATTTATGTTTTTATTTTCAGGTAACCCTTATCAGGATTGATCACTTATTCTAGTAAGCATATGTTGTGTATGCATGTGCATGGAGAGACAAATCTAAACAAAATACTGTTTGGGTACATCATGATTGAATCTCATCCAACACGGAATGGTTTAAATTTGTATAATAAAATAAAATTGTTTTTATAAATTCAAGTTTTCTTTATTTTACATTTTAAAATAAAAACAATTCTTAAATTACAAATGTTAAAATAATGTACATACATATTAATTTCTATTAAATATTGAAATCCACTGCCAAATTACAATATACAGATGGACTTTGTATAATTGGATGTCTGAAAACAAGATAATAAGTAAAAATACATTAAACCAAACTAAACTACTTTTGTGTACTAGCTTATGAAGTATTTATTATATATAGTGAAATATGAATACTTTTTTTCTAGTGATTGATATATATAGGTCATTAAATTTTATTATAATTTCTATGAAAAAAATCATAAAAAATACATTTGCGCAATATAATAAAAGTTAGAGACGATTTAAACATGGAAATTATAACATTTATATAAATAAACAGATAATGATAATATATTATTAAATACTTATTATGTTCTGCGATTATATGAAAATAAATTTCTTGTAGGTATAGTGAAAATTATAAATATTCCGATAAATCATTACAAAATATTTTTGACAATAACAATATAATATAGTCCATATATAATTTTCATGAATATTTAGTAGTATTAAAAATAAAATTTGCTATCTGTAATTTATAATGAAAAACATTTTACTTTTTTTAACTTTACTGTTATGTGTAAACGTTATTGGCTTAATACATATTATGTTTAATGATACAATTTGTTCAGCAGTATTTCAATATTTTGTTTTTTGATTTTTCATTTATTGATTACATTTAGGAACGTTTTTCGTTTTAAACGTTATAATTAAAACGTTATGAATAACGTTTTTGAGCCCTGATTATGTGTGAGTCCATGATTACGATATTTCACACTAAATAATTAGTAGGTAAAGCAAAGTAGAAGCAGAAGATTTTAAAATGGCAGATAACAAATATTTTTTTTAAATAGCAAAAAATACTAATTTGTATTTTACTATTAGCAAACAAATATAGGTATGATATTATACTATATGGCTAAAATACTTCATGAAATTAACAATAACATTAAAACAATATGAGACCAAATATCCTATCATAAGGGTTCACACTTTAGTGTTTTAGTAATCAGTAAAATGTCACATAAATATGTTTGTAGACAAAATGTGTTCGTCTAGGTTTAACAGTTTACAGTTACTTACCGGAGAAGATTCAAATATACAAATATAGGCAAAAGGGGTCATAAATAATATTTCAGTTTTATTTTGAAAATGTTATTAAATAACTTTTGAGATAAAAGAAGGGCAAGTGAGTTATTATATTGAATAATATTGTGTTAATATGCCAACAACTTTTATTCTATGTAATATCTAATCTATTTTGCAGTGGTGAGTGGGATTGTCAATTGCAAACATGTACCTGAAAAATATACCGGAAATGATTCTGGCAGGTGACAACAGATTTAGTACAGAAACCATTCTGTTATTTGTAAGTACTTTACATACCTATGTCTTAATACCTACTATACGTGCGTGAAAATAATATTTGTTTGTTAACGAACAAATGAATTTAGTTGGTAGTTTCATCTATTCTGTACACAGCAAAATATAATCACAATCTGATGTAATAAGCAGGTTACAGTGGTGCCCATATATATTATCAAGTTGTAGAACTGTACTGGTTATAGAGTGGTTGGGTAGGTTGGTCATATTAGAAATCTTATGTATTTAAATTGAATAAGAGTTAGTTACCTACTGAAAAAGGTGAAATTAATAAGTAGTTATATCAGTTTTTAATGTGTGGTTCAGTTTGGTCTGTGCTGATTGTACCTATCTATTCTATATGTACTAACTAATTGATGATTAATATAATAATAATTAAACTAATTTCATTATTTAATGATGTTGGTTGGTTTAGTTGATGATTTAGATATTTTTCCACTTGTACATGTTTATTTCTATATACAAATATAACATAATAATATTAGGTCTTTATATTTTATAGACTTTTTATTTTAATAAATGTTTATTTTAATATTTTAAAAATGATTTGCTTTATTTACTTTTTAATACCAATGCATCCAATATTAGTTGCCCTTGACAAAATCAATTTTATCATAAGTTTTTGATAGACCCTCGTAAAAACTGTAGGTGTCTAATTAGTAATTATCTTCACATTAGAATTTTACAATAATACCGTTTATGTATTTATAGTAAATAATACATAACAATAATTTTTAGTAAAACAATATTATATTAAAAGCCAGTATAGGTATATAAATTATGTATAACTGTATAACTAACTGTATACAAATAATTCAAATTTTATTTTTATCATGCACAGTTTTTCCAAGTTCAAATATATATATATATTCACGGACACGGACGTTTTGGCCCTGCCGTTTTGGCGCCGCCGTTTGGGCGCCACCGTTTGGGCGCTTGACCGGTTGGGCGCTGACCGTTTTGGCGCCGCCGTTTTGGCGCCGCAACCACCCGATGGATTACTACACATATATATTTTATGTTTCAATAATTTCAATATCATTATAATTATAATATACCTAATTAATTGTATATATTATTTTACATGATAAGTAGGTAAGTACAATGTACATTTTAAATTCTAATAAAA
>JAIPRL010010119.1:0-16189 GCA_025469235.1 Pemphigus obesinymphae
CGATTTTACAAAATCGTATTTTTCGTAATTTTTTGGTAGTTTTTGCTTACGCATTAAAAAACTATTATGAAAATCGAAAAATGACCTCTCAAAAGTACCAACTAGATGCAATTTGCTACCAGAAACCAGGTATGAGTGTAAAGATCGGAGCACTCCTTCTGGTAGAAAAAGTGTTTACAGAAAAATAAAAATAAAATAAAATAAAAATAAAAAAACATCATTGTAAAAGCATAAGCTTCCTCGCTACGCTCAGAATCTAAAATATTGAAGGAGAAATGTTTAATGAATATGCATCTCTCTATATGTATATACACTTTTTCGAATAGTAGTTTTTGTATAAAAAGCTTTCTGACAGAAAATATATTCTATAATTGATACTTTAAAGCGGTCATTTTTTATTTTTCTTATAGAAGTTTCTTTTAATCGTAAACAAAAACTACCAAAAAATAATGAAATATTATTAAAATAATATTATACCGAACTTCCCTCATGATCTTTTTCGAATGTAATGATTTATCTTTACTTTCAAATCTAAAACAATAATTTTACTCCATCTTGTCTGAGGACCGTAAACGTACAATGAACAATTTTCCATCACCTATATCTAAACGACTTTTTTTTTACACGTCAAATGTTTCCTAGTTTCATTTACAATTTAATGACATTACTGCTGTACAATTTCAAGAGGTGATTTATAAATTATTTTGTATAAACTGAAACGATCCAAAAAAAAAGTTGGCCCCTTATGGAAAAAAATACCCTATCTACGTGCCTACAATAACAAAATGATTAAGTCGATATTTTTTCAATGTATAAGAAAACTGTACTATGTAGGTAATGCCAGTTATATTACTAATACACACATATTATTTATAAGTGTAAATATATACATATTACCAATGTTTTACTCCTTAAAATAGACACATCCCATGTTCATTAATTTTCCATGGTTTATGTGTATTAAACAATTTAAGAGGAAGATCTTTTAGTGGGGTTCCTGGTGTAAAAAGCTTTGAGATGCATACACTTTCAATATTTTTTTGATTAAAGTATAAAATTTGGACCACGTATATTTACTATACTTCATGAAAAAATGAAAAATAAATTAATGCAAGAAAATGCAATTTTAAAAATGTGTGCTTAGAGCTGATTTTAAAAATAGACGCCTCAATTATAGTAGGTATTATATTATAATTTATAACATATAGGTACCTACTATGTCTATATATACAATGCCGAATCTAGAGTGGGGCGAAACTAAAAACTTAATGTTTTTAGTGTAACCAGTATAGTACACCCTGGTATAAAACAAAACTTGATCATTTTTTAATAAATTATAATGAACTAGACTATTAGACCATTTGTATTATTTTATAAAATGTTCAATAGGTACTCAATAAAAAAAAAACGTAATACAAGTATAGGTATCACAGTAGTATAATAAGTATAATACAATATCAAGTAGGTATTGAAGATTAAAAACAAACTTATTATTGTCATCAATCTATAACAATAGTGTATAGTGTGTATTTATAAATATAATATATAGTAAAATGTACATAATGTATATGAAATACATATTTATGTAATCATACATATAAATAATATTTATATTTTGTTCAATGGTGTAACTTTATTTTTACAATAGTTTAGATATACATAATATATAGGTATATATTATATGTATGGATGGGTAATTATACAACTCGTAATATACATAAAATATTGCATATTTACATAAAAATATTTCCCATTTATTTCGAAAAAACATAAAAAAGTATTTAATCCTTATATTATATTGAATAAAGTAATCAACTATCGATCGATACACTCTTAGTGACAGAATAACAGCGCGCTTTTTTTCGGACCACTTTTATCATGGGCGGCCATAAGAGTTTGGTCTCCTTATCTCTAGTCTTCATAGTGGTAATCATGAACATTAAAGAAAAGACGCCGAACATGGCCGGCCCGAACGAAAAAATATGGTCCGGATTTTTCGCATCCGGCAGAATGCGCTCCACAAACAACTGTCGTTTTTATATGTACAGCATAGGACATTTATTGGTTTTTCATTATTTTATACTAAATGGTAAAACTTATGAATAATAATTACAATACATTATTTTAAGACCAGATTTTCCTCTATCGAATGGATTAATTTTCAAGAATATATGATTACTTGATAGTATATAATTTAATTTTTTTTTAAATACCTTTCAATTATATAAGATAATAATATAAATGGTCGATGGTCAGCTATGCTCCGTGGTTCGTGATAACACAGAATATATATTTTCATTATATAATGCATGAGTGTTATCAACGTATCTCAAGCATTGATTAATTAATCGTAAACGTTTGGTTGAAGTCACATATTTCATGTGAAAAGTCAAATTAAAGTCGGGTTTATATAATCTTATAATAGTTTTATCCATGATAAGCCCTTTATATAAAATGTCATATAATACATACGTAGGCGTGCAGTTACATAATATAATGTAGGTATTGTCAATTAAAAAATGTATTAATAAAATTCTTGACGAGTAGGTACCTATGCACAATTTAACGATGGATCTAATCTTCTGGTTTAAAATTTATTTCCAAAAAAAAAAATTTGAATCTTGCTTAAAATTAATTAGGTAATCAAATATTTTAACTATAATGTAGGAATATTTTTTCTAAACCCGTATTTTTATTTTGATATATTCTATGATTTTTATACTTGTGAATTGTGCTAACATTCGTGCACGATAACAAACTTTAACAAAATATTATCTATAAAATTGGAAGGTACCTATTTAAAAATGTATAAATATATATATTATCTAGTTGTCATATATTCTTAAAAATTAATCCATTCGATAGAGGAAAATCTGGTCTTAAAATAATGTATTATAATAATTATTCATAAGTTTTACCATTTCACAATAATGAAAAACCAATAAATGTCCTATGCTGTATCTAAGACCGTGGCTATACATATAAAAACGACAGGAGTACTGTGTAGAGCGCATTCTGTCGGATGCGACAAATCCGGACCACTTTATTCAGCATTGTTCGGCGTCCTTTCTCCAATGTTCATGGTGGTAATATAGATACCTAATTGATAAGGTTATTATGTAAATATTGACTACCATGCATATGGCGGCTGGCTTCAAATAATATCGTCAGTTAGCAGAGCTATCTAGTGTTTTATATATCTGTGGAAATAATCTTAATAAGCCTAATAACGTCCTTTAGAATAAGCCATAGAGTAAGTTACCTACTCTATAGTCTATGGAATGAGCACTGATGTGAACAAAAACAAGACGGACAAAAAGTATGTTATTATTGTGCATCCTAATAATGTGGCGACACGGTATTTTCGCGTTGCGTCCACTGTACGCACTGTGCCGTACGCCATAGCCGTCGTGATGGTGTGGGGGGTCAGCTTGATGCGGAAGAACGAGCGACGAGCGGACGTTCTCGTGACGCCTGCGCAGTAACTTACTAGGGCACGCGCAAGCGGTGTCTTACGTAGTACTACGCGATTACGCGAAACGGGCTCGCTTTTACGACTGTGCGCGATGGGCGCGGAACGCAGACAAGTGATTAATTTGTACAAGACAGTAAGTGTGCGTTTGTAATTAATATAACGTAAATTGTAGTAAATATACGTAGGAGTATTGGGGGAGGTCGGTGAAATTTTATCGAAAATCGATCGCAATACCTTTCCTCACTCCACCATCGAGTACTATGATTACACCGTCGGCGTACACCTGTTGTCGTCTACTGCTTGGCTTTGAAATTTTAATATTATTATTATTTATACTTGCGTACATACCGGCCGACTAAATAACTAAAATGGCCCTTCGCAAATAAAAATAATGTATACCTACTTAAATTATATTTATTATTAAATTAATATAAATTAATATTTATATTATAAATTAATGTTAATATTCTCTTATGCCCGTATGTATAATCATTTTATATACCTACCTGCACATAAGAAAGAATATTACGTAGAACAATGCGAATTTTTTATATTTACATTGCATAATGTATTTATAATATTTATGCGCTAAATATCCCATAAACTTACACATAAAGTTATACGCTCAAATTCCACCTGCACATATAAATCGTATGTAATTAGGTACTTTATGTACCTACCTATTGATTTTTGTGATAATACAGTCAATTATTATAATTTATTTATAAGTTTTACTAACATGATATACCTACCTAGTATCTGTAATAAATAATGTATATATAATCTATTATATTATAATATACCTAATGATAACCCATATTTTACGCTTATACTTTTTATTTATTTATTTATTTATTAGTATATACGGACTAAAGTCCTATAACATAATATAAACGTAAGCACAGTAATAATTATAAGTATAGCATGTGAATCTCTTATGCAGAGAAAGATAACATAAAAATAATAAAATTAGAACTAAATTACTATAATAAGATTACAAAATTACAAATATAAATAAAGATGACTTATGAGATAAATAACAATAAAGTACAACTTAAAAATAAGACATGCTAAATAAAATCAAAAGCCATATTGAATTGCCAGCAGCCATTAGGATGTTAGAGGGACTGTTTAACATGTAGTTATTTTTATAAGGGATAGGGTAGAATAAATCACTATTTCTTGTGTTAAGGAGGTTAATTTTAAAGCGAATAAGGGAAAGGAGCTCTTGACAATCAATGCTTCCTAGAAGTAAATTTCATAAAAAATTAGATAGTAATAAAGTGCGTCTATATTTTAATGGAGAAAGATTGGTAAATTGTAACACTAAATCAGACGAACTTTAATAGATAAATCGTAGAAAGTTATTCTGAACTGATTCAATGGCATCAATTTGCTTTGAAGTATTATTTGTCCAAATTAGTGGACAATATTCTAAGTTAGAGCGAACAATAGCACAGAATAAAATTTTTAGAGATACAATATCTCTGAATGATCCACAAGTTCGTTTAATAAAACCTAAATTGCGCATTGCCTTGTTTTTTATCATGTCTGTATGAGCTGAAAAATTTAATTTTGAATCAAAAATTATACCTAGGTCCTTAAAGTTAGCCAATAGTTCAATATTTGAATTAGAGATAGAATAATTATAACTAATAGGATTTTTTATTAAACAGTAACGTGTAAATTTGCATTTGTCAATATTTAATGACAGTTGGTTAGTTAAGCACCAAGACTGAATATTATTTATATCAGTTTGTAAGTCAATCGCATCCTTTTGATTTTTAATTATTTTAACGAGTCTAAGGTCATCAGCAAAAAGAAATGCTTGAGAATTTTTTAACATTAGGAATATCATTGATAAAAATATTAATTTGTATACCTATATTACATTATTATTATAGAACTTTTATTTACGTCTATTGTACCTACTTCAATAATTAATTCCAATCTACATTGTCAAAATTTCCAATTTCCAAAGCACGAACATGATATAATTGTAGTTTATAATAGTATTTAAAAGACAATGACAATATAATAATTCTTTTAAATGTATTAATCAACATACCTAGTTATTATGTATAGATAAGTAGGTATTGTAAATTCTTGAATTCTTATATCAAAATATTTTAATAGATTTTTAATCAATAATAAAAATACCGAAGTTAAAAATTAAAAAGGAAACAATATTTATTAAAACAAAAGAAAAAAAATTAAATTTAACAAAAAAAGGAAACAATTTCTCATGTGGAAAAGTCAGTAGGTACATAATATTATTAATATTACACAATGGAAAAAAGAAAATCTTGTCGACGCCGGAAGGTGCGGCAATATCGTTGGTGCACGCCGTTGAGTAGACACATCAACGATGGTTCGCCATGGAGTGTGTTTCAACAAAAAATAGATATATCAACCATATAAAAATATGATTTCCCTCCATAAACTATACATAGTAAAGACACAGAATAGATTTAACTTAATAGTTAATTATATATTATATTTAATTATATAAATAATAGCAGACGTATTTATATTTTTGTATTTCTATATATGGTATTAATTTTGGTTTAATAATACCTTTTAAATTGGTACATTATACATAATTAATATTGTATTCTATGCTTTTCAAAAATGAATAATTTTTAATCGCTCTCCCACTTTAAAAGCCTATGAGCAACCACTGTATATATTATACCTATAATTTACCCTTTTTCAAACTTTTAAGCAGTAACCCACTATACAATTAATATTGTATTATAATATATTTTAAAATATAAAATAATTTTCCGATTTGAAGAGAAAACTAAATTAATAATAATAAATAGCTCAATTATATCAAGGGCCAGGCCGCCGCTGGTTAGGTATAATAATAGAATAATAGATTTAATGTAGATCAAATTAAATAGGTCGTATAGTATCAGTACTAACTCGTATAACTAAAGATTGATTGCCCCCCCCCTTGATTACACACCTGTTCTTAAAGCCCTCTGCCTCGACTCATTAGCTGATAGAAGGCACGCTGCCAACATGAATTTTTTATCGAAACTTATATCTGGTGATATTGATTCCCCTACTCTTCTTTCTTCTATATCCTTCAAAGTCCCTCCTCGTACTTCACGCCATTCTTATCCATTTTATATTCCCCCTTCCACCACTAACTATGGTTCGAATAAACCGTTGGTACGCTGTATGTCCCTTGCAAACTCAAACCCCAATTTCCAGATATTTACCTAATCCATCAAATCCATTGTCCATTATTATTATTATATTTACTCATTTTTTATTATATATTATATACGTTATTATTATTATTATTACTATTATTATTATTTTCTTTTTTTTTTTTTCTTTTCATTTTTCCGGAATGTGTATTATTAGTTATATGCTGTAATTGGGCACAATGTCCGTAAATAATTAAATAAATAAATAAATAAATAAAATCCAAAATTAATTTGGGTGTACAGTCTGAATTATCGCTGACAATGATGTTATTAAATAACCGAAAAGGTCAAAAATGGTCTAATTAAAATTTTTAACCATTTTCAACCTTTCATATTAAACTGACTTAATTTTACAACCAGTCTACAGGGTTGCGCCGCAGATGTGAAACTTTTGAGAAGATACTCCCACCTCACCATCAGCGCAAAGAATTACAAACCCTTATTATTTTTATTATGTTTCAGAACAATATTATATCTCTCGATGGTTTATGCCATTGGAAATTTAGTCATAACTGGAGCATCCTTGGCTGCTTCATTCAGCTTGAACAATCAAAGGTAACATTATTTAAACATTTTTTTTTTTTATGGAAAAAATATATTATCATTGATTATATATAGTAGATATATATATACTATATATAATCTAATCAATGATATTATTTATGAGATGGAAAACTACCTACATTATTATACAGGAAATAAATATTTTATGTAAGTTCTAATAATAGGTACCTACCTATCTATTACGTAAACATAAAATACCGTGGCTGCAATCAAATGCAAATAATCAAATTTTAAATTTTTATACCACATAAAGGAGAACTAATTCTGTGATATAGTGTTTTATTTTTTATTTTTATAAAGTTATTTTAAGTTAAGTAATTTAGTTAATATATATTAAGTTTAGTGATATTTGGTGTTTTATTTTGATTATAGTCCCGGTGTTTTATATTCGTATAATACATGTTTTTTTAACAGATATCGCGATTACACAACATTGAATTTGCTTATTAAGTATAAGCAGTAATAAAGAATAACTACTTAATAAGCTATTATAAAATATATTAATCATTATATTGTATAATTTATAAATTTTTATGTATTCTATTATTTTAACTGTTAATTTTTTTTTCTGGCAATCATTTCTCTTATATATTAGGCAGTGCTCGAATTGGAGGGGGACGCGGGGGGACTGAGTACCTCAACTAATTTTTCAGAAATTTTAGCGTACCTCTACTATTTTTAGAGAGAAGCAGAAGAAACTATGCTAAAATTGTGTAATAGTGTATAAGTGATGAGGACGCTCTTTTTTTAAAAGTAAATAGAGTCCCCCTACTTTTGTTTTGCCAATTCGAGCACTGATATTAGGTATATATCTAACATGTTATATGACTTATGATTTTGTAAGCTTATTTAGGTACTATATGCAATAATTTAAATATAGGTAATACCTAGCTTATGGCTAAAATAAAAAATGCGTATAATATAATTTGTATAATTGTTTTACATGAAATGTTTTGAAAACTAAAAATTAATTCTTGATTTGTAATATTAAAGTAATTTTTTTTGTCATTATTTAGGTAATAAAATCATATTGGATTTTTAGTTTCTATAAAATTCCATTATATAATAGTAAAATGAAAAACATTTGGTGATCATCTGCAGCAGAAGTTGTTCTATTATCAATAATATACATAAAATCGCCGATTTTATTGTTTCCCTCCCATCCACGACTCACCAAAATGTATACATTTGTAAATTGTTTAGTCACATTTGAAACAAATTTTTAGGCTTAAGATTTGAAATTCGTTTATAACATAAAATGTATTGTTCGTTTACCATGTAATCTGTAGAAGTATTTAAATTGTTTATAAAAATATACACATAGGTACAAAGCCCCCTGAAATTTGTGGACCACTTAACCATCATTTATATTCGCATAGATTTTAGATTTTTGTTATTTTCACCATAAGAAAAATGTACAACATTCTGAATTTTACCATTTGTCTCCTTTCCATGGACAATGGTGGTTTTTTCCGGAAGTTTTACATTTTTATAATTTAGTTTTTAAATTTTTATCTTTGCAACCCTCAAAGTTGAGTTTTTATTGAAGTAAGTATATTATAATGGTTTACAAAAAAACCCACTAAAATGTTTACAGATTTATTGTTTTTTATATTTTTTTTTTATATTTTTTATGGTCATAAACTAAATATTGCTATTAAGCTCCGTTTCTAATTAGAAATATACTTAACCACCGAAAAGTTTTGGAGTAGGTCATAGTTTCATTGGGATCCGGGACATGGACATAGAAAAATATTCAAGGAATGAATAATTTGTTATGTATTTAAATTTTAAATCTCGTTCTGAGTTCTTAGATATATATTACATTGTAATTTTGCTGAGATTATATTGCATTACTTAAAGTTTAATCGTATGTATCGTATATAAAATTCTAGGTTTAGAAAATGTAGAAATCGTCAATCGATTAGGTCACTTGATGTGTCATTTATGATTAATTAATTTTAATTTTGATATTATAAACAATCTTTCTGTATGAATAATTATTTAAATTTAAGATTAATATGTTTTATGTTTTTATGAATAATATCATGATATGTTTGTAGATACTTAGCACTACTGGGATTAGTTTTGATTTCATTTGGCACAGGCGGTATAAAGCCATGTGTTTCATCATTTGGTGGTGATCAATTTAACCTTCCTGCTCAAGAAGTATACTTACAGAAGTTCTTTTCCATATTTTACTTTTCAATCAACACAGGTTCACTTATTTCAACAGCCGTAACACCAGAGCTACGAAAAAGCGTTCAATGTTTTGGTCAGGACTCGTGTTTTCCGTTGGCTTTTGGCGTACCAGCTGCTTTGATGATAGTCTCAATATGTAAGTAGCATTATTTTATAAATACGTTTTATATTTAATTGATTTTCTTTTTAATATGTAGGTACCTATATAAATAATACTTGATATATTAATAGTTATATGTATTAATCCTTTTTGTTGCATCAATCCTCTACATATACGTTTTCGTGAATTATGTTATAAGAATATTTTATACGTGTTTTTTTTTTTCTAAAATAGTCGTATTCGTAAGCGGTAAAAAATTATATAAGATAAAGAAACCCGAGTCAAATGTCATTGTAACGTCTTTGTCGTGTATTTATGTAAGTTTTGATATTTGAATAATTATACAGTTTAATTCTGAAAAAATAACTTTAAACATAGGTAATACCCATTTTAATATGTACCTACTTAATATAACGTTTAAGTCTTGAACAATTATTAATCTACGTAATTTTGGCATATTTTTAAAAACAAAATTAGAATTTTTATAAACTTATTTTAATATTATAATTTAGCATGCATTACGGAAGAAAATATCAACAGATCGATTAAACCCTACTACTAAAAGTCATTGGTTGAATTACGCCGATGACAAGTTTTCGGAAAAAGAAATTTCTGATGTACGTTCCGCTCTCGATGTGATATATTTATTCACACCGTTTCCATTTTTCTGGGCATTATTTGATCAACAAGTTAGAAGTATTACTAATAATTATTATATAATATATAAAATCAAAATAGTTGGCATTAAAAACTCACAACGATATTATTAATTTTTATTTATCTGCAGTATTTAATATTAAATTTGCTCGTAAAATGCTCGTATATATTATAGGGTTCTCGTTGGACGTTACAAGCTACGTTGATGAACGGTAGAATTGATTTTCTGAACTGGACAATGAAGCCCGATCAAATGCAAATGATTAATCCACTACTCGTTCTGTTATTCATTCCGTTTTTCCAAACTACAGTTTATCCAATGCTAGCCAAGATCGGCATTCGAAAACCATTACAAAAAATCTCGCTGGGCGGTTTGCTTGCCGCATTAGCCTTTGTTTTATCCGCCGCCGTACAAAATAAGATTATCGTAAGTGTATTTCGTGTTATTTTTAGTAATTTATACATCTGTATTACAAAAGAATATTTCGTGAACGTACAAGTTAATTATTCATTTAAATTTCCGTATAAACCTTATACATACTATATGCAAATACGAGTAGTGTTTGTATTGTCATCCACTGTACCTGTACAGACTAATTCATGGACCACTGGGTACTACTATAAATAATATATAATTATGTAAATAAAAATATAAAAATTAAATATATGATTAAAATAGGTACGTAGGTACCTAATATAAATTTGTGCATCACGATAAAAAAAAAATTATGTATTTATTGTTGCTGTTTTCAGTCTCAATACTCATATAAAATTAAATCAGGCAATAAAAATCCTGTATTCAATAGGTAGCTGGGAATGTGGAGCAAAGTGGACACCTTTATATGTTTGAATAATCATAACATACTTATTATAATCACTTTAAATCGATGAATGTAATGTCAATTTATCACAAATTTAATGCAATTTAATTTACTAAGATTATGTTTTTTGGTTTTAAATAAATATTTAATTATGAATTTTTTTTTTTTAATTTGGAAAACATTTCGCACTTTGCCCCATAGTTGGGGCAAAGTGAATAACAGTATGGGGAAAGTGAAAATGTGTATAGAAAAGAAAAAAATATACTACGAAACCACTTTTATTTTATTTTTTTCATAAACTCAATTAAACATACTTATAGAAATAATTAGTTATAAAAACAAATAATATTTAAATTCTTATAATAGGTATATTGTGTTATTATTTTGTTAATATATAAATATGTATTACTACATTTATATTAAAACATAATGAAAATTGAAAACTTAATCAGTTTGTTCCTTAAAATAAAAATAAATAAATTAAGATCTTTTTGAGTAGTAAGATAACAACTTAAAATTTTTGAATTCACTTTGCACTATATAAATAAATAAAAGTAAAAACTGTATCGAGTTTTACAAAATTAATAACCTTATCTTGTGTCCTGCAAATTTTTTGTTTGACAATATAGATTTTATATGTTAATAAATCTAATTTCTGATGACCACAATTTTTACATCATTGGAGGGAAAATTAGATTTTTGATAATAACACTGTTGTTAACGATTAAAACGAAATAAATCATTTTTTCCCAAAGAGTATGTAAAACCAAACATATTAAACACATTTTGATGATATACATTAATTGTGTTTTTACTCGCAATTTTCACTTTGCCCCGTTTGTCCACTTAACCCCATATTACCCTACTATATACACAATATAAAATAAGTTAAAAGTGTTAATACATATTATTAATTTTTACAATAATATATGAACATTGTTTTGCTCAATGTATATACCTAATTATGCTCCAATTAAAAGTATAAATGACAATAATTACGATTAATCAGGAAGCATGTAGATTCCAATCCGGAATGTTATATTTAGTGTTAGTATAAAGTATATAGATAAACGATAAACTATATAGCTTATAAGTACATAGTACTTGGGTGTTATTTAACTATACTATATAATATACCTACCTATATTTTACGCATTTATTATTCAATATATATTCTTATATTGCTTTGTCAATGTTTATAGTACCTACAATCACATAAGTAGGTTTGACAATAGAAAACTCTATTTAAATTAAACATTAAAGCGTACCTATAGGTATACATATATATTATGTATATATTGTATCAAGGTAAATGTTAGGCTAAATAATTTTTTTTATAAAGATAAAACTTGTCCCATAATTTATATAGGTACATAAATTGTACAAAATAATAACTATTTATTTGATTAAATTTACAGTTTTAACATAATATTATAGACACTTATATCTATTGGCAATTATTAGTATTATTTATAACTTCCAGCAGTCAATTTTTTACTACTTAGTCCCATTATACTATAATATTAATTCTTGTGACATAGGTAAGTATTAAATATATAGTGATACAATAGCTACACAAGTACGTGATACAACACATTAAACGATTGAGAACAAATATATAGGTACAGTGTTTTTTTAACTACCACTTATTAGTGGATTATAATCTGTAATCTAAGGTATTTTTCTTTATATTTTAAGAGAAAAAATACTCTGTAAGGTTAATAAATAGTGAAAACATTTTTATTTTTTTAATCTTAAAAATTAAACACTTACCTATTTTTATTTGTATATTTATAATTACGTCCAAGGCTAAATACATTTTATACCACATAATTTTTTTTTTGCAAACCTCTAACCAACCTAAAATGATTGGTCACATTTCTTTTTTATTTTACCAAAATGTCACCGAATAACGTTAATGGTGACTAAAAAAATAATTATAATTGCGACACATTAATTTGAGGGAGAATTTCATTGAAAATTTATTGGTGATATATATATTAAATAACTGATTGATGTCCTAAACTATTTATATAGGTATTTGGTTTTAATTAAAGAAATTAATTAGTAATTAAAATATAAATACCACCAGTAAATTTTCAGCGAGATTCTCATCCAAATTAATATGTCACACCATATTTATTTTGTTAGTCACCATATTGGCGCCATTTGAGGCTAGGGCCGGCCTCACGATATAACCTAGATCGTTTGTCGGTGTGGCGAAGAAGAAGACGTTCAAGAAGAATGGAATAGCCTAACCAGGTATTCCTGAAGAGAGAAAATCATTGCGAGTTTCTTTCTTGAATTAATGTAGTATTAATATTTCGATATCCATGACAAAAACGTCACTTGTTATAATCTAAACTATACAAAAGTTGTACATTTTACGGACAAAAATCCAAGTCAGCTGGGATCGAGTCACAGGTCGGAGTTTAGCTCGCACGTAGTTGTACGACTTGTTGGGCTCAATATGAGAGCACTGATTACATTCCTAACGTTGGGAAAGTTTGCGCGTAGTCGTCCGATTACGTACGATCAGAAGTTGCACGTAGTCGGTTCCAGTGCGACGCTGGCCTAAATGGTGCCGAGAGTTGCAATTTAGGTAAAAAAAAAAAACGATATTACTTATCATTTTAGGTTATAATTTTACAGCAAAACATGTGATATAGGTTATTGTTAATATTGGACATTATTAAATAGATAAAATCAAGTCTTTTTTTTTAATTTTTGGAAAAATGTCCTATATTTTCACCTTTGATATATAGTATTATACACTGGTTAGTGACAATTATTGATGACACATACAGTATATATATATATATAATATAATATAATATATATTTATAAGTAGGTACGTGATGATTATACACACGTATACGCCCCAATGGTCCCAATATAATATGTATAATATGTATAATATATAGGTAGGTACATAAGTCATAGACCATATACAGCTGATTGTAGGTAATGTAGTCGTGCTGAGCATTCCTTTGACCAATCCGTAATCCGGATTCTGAATTCAATCCGTTTCATCTGGATTACGGATTCAATTCGTAAATCCGTATTTATGACCCAATCCTGATTGTTGGCCTTATCCGGATTTTGGGTCCAATCTGTTAATTTAATAATCACCTTATTGGAAAATAGAAAGTTTAATAAAATTTTCATCTCGCAGCTATCTATTTAGCTATCTATAGTCTATACTAAATATAATCAATGGTAATAGTTATTAAATAGTATAAAAACTCAAAATTATTCAAATATAGTCGTGTAATCCTTTAATCCGGATTCGTAATGTGTCAATCCGGATTAAATGAAATATAGGTATTATCATATTTAACAATCCGTGTTAGTTATGCGGAAACGAATGGATCCGGATTAGGTGCTCAGCACTATAATATACATAGTAAAATTCAATAACTAAAATACAATTTGTTTTCTAATAGTTATGGCCAGCTTCTGTAAAATTAATAATTATATATAAATACCAAAGACAGTTTGGCCAATTTGCTTATTTACTACATAGAATCAACATTAACAATATTACATATTTTGTAATATTATATATTTTTTAATTTTTCATGATATTCAACATAGGTATTAAAAGTAGGTACCTACGTCAATATATAGTATAAAAAACGGGTTTTTGGTAGGAGTAGCTAATATTAGCAATAAGTGTATTGCATGCTTCTCTAAAGTTTACCCAGAATTCAAATTTCTTTTTCTTTTTGGGTTTTTTCCCGTGCAGTCCTAAGTAGAAGAAAAAAAATTAAAATATTATAAAAATTTGGACTTATGGTATTCATTTCACTTAATAATGCTTTACAATACAGTATTAAATACATATCTTTTAAACCGTATTCAATATTTTAGGGCGGATCGATACGAATACAAGCTGGTGTAGGTCCATTAAGAGTGTTTAATGGATTTAATTGCAACATGACAATAAATTCAACAAACTTAACCATCCACAATTTAAGTTCACTGGAAACATTAGAGATAAACTATTCACCAGTTTCTAACGAAATGTCGTTTCCCATTGTTTTTAGCGCCGATCCCTCTTGTTTGTCAGAATTATCAACATTAGACTTGACGACTAATGTTTCCATTGTAGAAGAAAAGGTGAGTGTAAAAAACCGAAAAACACCATTATTATTTAATAGCCTTCTTAAATTGTTGATACAGCTGAAAAGCAATAAATATAAATAAATTACAGGAGACGTCGTATTTTTTAACCCGATCAAGCGATAAACTTGATTTAAGAAGAATTGGTAACGTGGACGATTTAATTAAACCAAAAAATGGCAATCCAGTTGTAAGGTAAATGCAATTAAAGATATGAGTTTAACAAAAAAAAAATACAAGTATATTATTTCGTGTTATTGTTATATTAGGACATTGAGTAGCGATGATTTATCTAATAAAGTGATTTCATTCAAAGAGAATAACAACAAGAGTATGGCGAATGAAATAATTTTAAAATCTTGGTCAACAACGAATACAATACCACATGGAAAGCAAGTTATTCCTAAAAATATTATTCCATAGATTACAAGTATTAGGTATTACTGAAAATAACCGTTAGATATGATAAGTCATTGTATTCTATGAAACAATTTCGAGTGGACTTCGGTATAATATTATACATAACTGTTGAAAAAATTAATCATAGTACCTTTATTTGTTATTTAAAAAAGATTTATAAATTCAGAAAAATGTCCAATGTTAAAAGGTAGATCTAAATATAACGCTTAAAAATCTAACGGGGGGGGGGACTCTTCGAAAAGAAGTGAAAAGAACGAATTTTCTATCAAAAAATCTATTTACTTAAAAACTCATTCTATTCGAAAAAAAATAAAAATATCATTGTAAATTTAATACTAATAGATTTCATGCTTTATTCAAAATCTAATGTAGTACGAATATGTCTAATATAGTTAATGTTGAATATGAAAGTTCTGTGAATTTTAAACATGGTGATTAGACAAATTCAAATGTTACCCTACAATTTCACTACAGAATTTTGTAGAGAGAATTAGGATTTCTATTTGTTTAATCACAGGTATGGTTGAACTCCAATAACTTTTTGAACAAATTTTCACGAGTATCAGGATAACTGTCGGAAAATTCGGCTCGTCGGAAAATTATA